>PVJH01014290.1:0-14763 GCA_004026705.1 Nesogale talazaci
GTAGGTTTTGAGACGCTGCAGCCAGTAGGTGGGGAGCGAGAACGCATTGTTTTTCGACACTACCATCTTGGCACCCTCCCCCTCTCCCCCCTGCAGATGAGGCGGCGCTCATAGTGTCACATGAAGCCACGATTCTGACAGCCACCTTCTCCCGACTTCCCCCGCCGTCCCCGCAGGTGGGCGTTTCTTCTTGCTTTCCGTGGGCTGCTTCCTTATTCCTCCAGAACCCTGTTTTCTCCCCGCCTTCTGTATTCAAGTCAAGGGGTTTACTCCGCAATAGAGTTACCCATTTTGCGTCAAAACTCTTGTGAAGACCACATTAGACAATGTACCAAGCATTGTCAAGTTGCTGGGAGTGGACAGGTCTTCTAAACATGGGTTCAATTTAAAGTTCAATCTAGTTCTTTTCTGGTAACTTTTGTAAAGAAAAGTACTTGCTGTTTGCTGTATGTGTTCACATACGTGATACCCATCAGACCCGAGTCAACAAGCCAGCGCAGAGGCTTGGGTTATGGTCAATACGCCGTGAAGCTAGGGTTTAAATTCCCAACCGTCAAAGAGAGAGCTACACCTTGTGTGCTATACTGCATAAAACCCTTCTTGCATTTTGAAAGTGCTGCATGAGTAATATGGCAGTGATATGAAAGGAGTCCTGGTGGCACTGTGCTTAAGGGATTGGCTGCTAGCGAAGAGGCCAGTGGTTGTTCCAAGCCACCAGGGGAAAGATGTGTAGTCTGTTTCCAGAAAGATTTGCAGTCTTGGAGCACCCTCTGAGCACTGCCACCCTGTCCTGCTGGGGTAGTGTGAGTTGGAATGTCCTCCGTGGCACTGGACTTGGTTTGCATAGATGGTGAAATCCAAAGCATGTCAAAGTTAGGCGTGTCAAAACTTTATATCCCAACCCCAATTTCTCACTTTTGCCTCTCTTCCCAGTTCTTCTTGCATCATTTCTTATATATTCTTTACATGTGGACATTCATGTTTTTTTACGCGTATGTGCCTGGTTCTTTTTACGTAAAATGTGGGATACCCTGAATACTTTACTAAATTTGTGACTTAACAACTATTGAAAATGCTGTCTTGGTTTGCTGTTTAGGTGTGCAAGTGCATCCTGTAGGAGAAATACTCCCCAAACTGGAGTTACTAGAACAAAGAAATATATGTTTTAACCCTTTATATAAAACTGATGAGGGGCTGAGCCCCGGTGGCATAGTGGTTGTGTGCGGGACTGTGGCCCACTGGGACAGAGGTTCAATTCCAGCAGTGGGGCTGGGCCTCCTACTCCCACCACCGGAGAGCACCAAAAACAAACAAACAAACAAACAAAACTGATGAAAGTAAAAACTGTAGACTGGGACCCAGGTATGACTTATTTTTGCTAAGCATACCAGAATTGGGGGTAAAATTGTTTTTAAAGTGTCATATTCATTGGCTTATTTCTCTTGGTCAGCAGGTTCAATCTCTTTATTCAGATACTTTGAAATGACATAAATGTTCTTACTGAACCAGCACTGATGACGCTTCTTCCCTTCGTTCCTCAGAGGTCTGGGAGGAGGAGATAAGAAGTTTTGTAAGCTTCATGGAAGAAAGATCAACATTTTTACCAAAGGAAGGACTAGTCATATTGATTCATTTTTCTAATCTGCTGACTCCTGTCTTTCAAATACATTTAGTTAGAACTTGCTAAAATTCATACTACCAAGATTCCAGAGGACATAGCATAGAACTTTTTTTTCTGTACATTTTCACTACAGAGTTTTCATGGTTGAACACTGAAAATTTGTTTCCTTTGAATGATGTATAGGTAGAATCTTAGCATTTTAGTCACATTGCAATTTAGAATACACTAAATGCTGGTGGCTTGAAAATGACAAAACTGAATGAGCTCTAGTGGTTTTGATCAGTGATTGTTTTTAAAATTCTCACCCATTGTGGGTTGATATTTTAAAAAATTACGTGCTTGAATGTTGTACAATGTCCAATTGCCATAAAAGTTTCTAATACTCTCAGCCTCTATCTTTCATCTTATCCCAGTCTAGTAATAAGTCATTTGTGAATTGGCACAACCTGTAGTTGAGCCTTGGCTTTGCACTGGCTTAGGATTTAGCAGCCAAATAAGGACAAAGAAACAGGAGAAAACCAGTGACTGCTAAGCATGAAAGCAGTCACTATTGAGCCAGGCTGAGCAAAGTGACGGTTTCCAGAGGAGAGGGAAAGAGAGGGTGGGAGGGGGCGACATACCTCTCCTCGATTATGGACATGGGAAGACTCCAAAGATCACATTGTCGTGTGAAGTAATCATCGTTGGAAAATGGAGGATGACCTCATCATCACATGACTGCCAAGCTACTGAGATTTATAGTACAGCCAAGTTGACATAGAACGGTAACCATCCCAGCCTATGGATTGGTGTGTCCAATACGTAGATGTGTCGCATTCCGGTGGAAAATCCTCGTGAAGGTCATTTGCTGTTGTAAATGTGAAATGCCGGAGATTGCGAACAATGAGGGGGAAGCGTAATGCTCTGAGATAGGAGCGTCTCCTGAGCCGAAAGCCAGAACCCGACTTTAACTGCTTTGTATGTCAGAGCCTCACAAGTTTTCTGCCTCTGACAGATTGCAGTATTGTTTAGTGGAGAATATTTGCATTTTCTTTCTCTGATGGATTTCCACTTGACAAAGGTTCTGACTATAAAAATTGGCAGTGGGCTTGATTTTGGTCTGTAGGCTATAGTTTGCCAACTTCTGACCTGCTGTCTGGTGAGTACCTGACAGCAGATCACTAGTATCTTGGGATCTAGAGTGTCAGAAATGTGCTTTCAGTGCTGTTTCTTAATGTTTTATTGAGTTCTCTGACCGAGGCTGGTGCCTAGCCAACTCCTTTCTGATGTGTGGTGAGCATAGCAAAAGGCCTTTTGTATTTTTACTTTGACTTCTGATAACGTTTGAGGCTCTTGTACAGATATCTGCGCTCTTATATGAAATACTTTGACCTCAGTGGACTGATCCGTTTGCTGCTCTCCTTCTGACCTTGACTCACCACCCCCCAGGAAGCCCAGAGGATCTGTGAGCAAGCCCGTGTTGCTATTGAAGCCATCCTTGCAGTCTACTGCTCCCTTCCCAAGGATCAGGGTAAGCAAGCCACTGAGTACACATGTGTTCAGTTTATACAGAGATACTTGCTAACATGCAAGCTTATGTCCTGAGACCTTTACCCTTAACGCCACTTGAGCATGTAACTTCCCCCCCCACAAAATATAGTCAAGATTAGTAACGTAAGTTACCCCTGTCCACAAGCAGTCATGTGAGGGCACATTTGGTGTTCTCCTTGACTCCCAGTGTCCCCTGCCTTGCCTGACTCAGACTGTTAGTCCTTACTGGTTCTTCCCCGACTGCCCCATTCTGATCAGTGTAACTGTTGGTTGCATCTCAGCCCCGAACCCAGGCCCATGTCACCCTCACTCTCCTCCTCTGTCCGAACTAATGAATAGTTTAATAGTCTCGAATAGCCTCGCCTGTAGATTCAAAATTCTACAAAAAGATAAAATGAATATATACTGTGGATCTTCAGAGTTACCTACAAGTGGTTTAAACTTAATTGTCAAGGGACTACTGCCCTTCTTGAGTGAATACATGGTGTTATGGAAAGGTTTGTTCCCAATCTCTTTTGGAGAACACCAAGGAGTGGAGGGAGGAATAAGAAGATGGCATGGGGATCTAATTAAGACCTGAGTTTTATGTTGGACACTCCAGTTAAAGCATGTTATTGCCTCATGGTCCTCTAATGCGTAGATTTGAGAACACGGGTGGTGGCTTCCGAAAAGAAGATCAGGGCCACTTATCTTTGGGTTTGGCCCTAGGAACCACCCTGCGAAAGCTGGTACGGGGTGCCACTCTGGACATTGTGGATGGCCTGGCGCAGCTTGTGGAGGTGCTTTTCATCACTCCTGCTCAGGGGTAAGGATGCCAATGAAGGGATTGTCATCTTACGGGGTTCCTTGCTTCAGGGCATGAAAAAGCCTGCTGTAACAGCAACGTTACTTATATTTAAGACTAATAACCAGCTGGAAGGAGCTGGTATGAGGTAGGCACTTGATTATTGACTTATCCGTATTAATTCCTTTCTCCAGCCCTGAGAACAAGGACCTTATTTCCTGCAACAGTGTTTGGATTGCCTGTGAGCAGGTGGCTCAGCTACCAAGAGGTGGGTGAGAGTGAAAAGTGGACCATTGGCTCTGCTGGCCTAAGAACAGAGACCCCTTCGTGCCTGGTCTCCAGCTCTGTGGCATGCATGTGTTTTAACTTATGTGTAGGTTTTAGTGATTCGTGTTTGTGGTGTATCACCAACATCAGACGCTCGCTATCAGTGCATTTTTGCCATTCTCTCACTCACAGACTTTAGACTTGTAGCTCGGCTGCCGCTTGCACCAGTGGGCTTGATTTCCCGGTCTTGCCCCAGGAGAAATACTGAGAGTGACTGAAGCAGGGATGAGGTAGTGCCAGCGAGGCCAAAAGCTGAGTTTCAGTGTTTCCAAGAGGATCCTGATGTGATCCTGGTATTTTCTTCTAGGGTGACCGGAGAAAAAGTTGTTTTGCCCACTGTCTGTGTACCAAGGGTGTGTTGCGAGAAGAAGTTTATAAGAAACTGCTGACTCTCCTTGGCGCACTGCCTTCAGCAGTTTCCCTCCGAAGTCTTAAGAGAATAGTTGGCTTTTTCTTCTAATTCTGGACTTGATTTTCTGCTCATAGATAACAAAGCTGCTGCCCTTTCGATGCTGACGAAGAGTGTGGATTTGGTGAAGGATGCCCATGAGGAAATGGAACGGGTGAGGAGACCTCTGTCTTTTCTAGTTGTGGGGAGGCAACTTGGTGCCCAGTAGATGAGACTTCCCTGTAGAGAGAGGAGAGTTCCTGATCATGGATGGCATAGATCCCACCCTGACTGCCGCCTCCCGCCTCCCATCTGCTCTCCCATGCCAGTGTCTGATACAGTACCAGGCCCCTCCTGTTCTGTTGCCCGACTAGGAGCGTGAGACCAGGGTTTGTGAAGGGATGCAGGCTGGTAACTATTAGCGGAGTCGTTGCTTGAGGTTTTGTACAACTCAGAAACAGGGTGAACATAGAATAAGCTTTACAAAATAACTCACGTGCATCACTGTGTCTCTTAGGCTGTGGAAGAATGTGACCCTTACTCAGGCCTCTTGAACGACTCTGAGGAAGACAACTTTGAGAATGACCGTGTTGATGCTGAGGAGGATGCGCTGGGCTTTCCCAACCATCGGGATGTGCACTGGTCGCGGGAGGACCAGGAGCTCATAGCCCCGTGCCTCGCGCTGGTGAAGGCTTCCAAGGCCAGCCTGAAGAAAATCCGCATCTCCGTGGCAGAGAATGGGAAAAAGGAGCAGGTGGCCCAGCTGGATGACATTGTCGATATTTCGGATGAGATTAGCCCCAGGTAAGCCCGACCCCCACCAGAGACATCTAAGAAGCAACATGCGCATCTCGAGCTTACGCTGTCACCCAGAGCTTCCCCCACCCAAGTTTTTAACTTTAAAAATGTTCAAAACAATTGGAAAAATACTGCCACGAACACCCATGTATGTGTCTTTTAGCTAGATTTGCCGGTTGTGCGGTTTTGTTTTGTTTTTCTATTGCCTTTAAAAGAAGCCCAAAGATGTACTTTCTCCACCTATACTATTTTAAGAGTAAGTTGTAGTCTGAAAAAACGATGTGTTGTCGTCAGACTTTTAACATCACCGGGGAGAAGAAAGAGAATCACAACCATCAGTCAAATGCTGATTTCTGTAAGGTGGAGGTCAAACCCCTCCCCTCTTCAATTTTTGATTTTTTTAAAAAAATCACTTTACTGGGGGCTAGTTTAGCTCTTACCACAACCCACACATGCATCCATTGATTTTTAATTAAAAAAAATATTTTTTTAGGCATCACTGCCCTGATGGTGGGAGTAGGAGGCCCAGCCTTTGCTCCTGTGAGCGGGAATTGAACCTCCATCCCAGTGGGCCGCAGTCCTGCGCACAACCACTACGCCACCGGGGCTCGGCCCCCATTGATTTTTTTAAAACCAATTCTGACACCAGCTGTTCCTGCCTCTGTACTCTCTACTTCTCTAAAACTGGATTTTATAATTCACTGCATTGTCAACATACAATTTACACACTTTGGTAATAGTTTACTAGGAAAGTGACAGGTTACAATTCACATATCAAGAATAACTGGATGCAGTTCTTTAGTCAAGACAGCCTCCTGGCTCCTTGGCCCCTCTGCCAGTATTATCAAAATCGTCTAGTTCCACCAGTATGTGTTTTGGGGCAACCCACTCAGCCAGTAAGCCCTGGAGCTCAGCTTTCTTGCTTGAAGGGTTTGTGAGCCTAGCTCTACCAAGTACCTGAAGGAACCCCGCTTTCCAGTAAGCCTCCTGCCCTGTGTGTAATCCAGCTTACCTGCTCTTGCTGCCTTGTTCTGTGGGGTGGGAAGCCTCCCACACCATTTTATTCCAGTCTTCTGATCCCGCTGCTGCCGTTTCTTTTCAGCATACCATCTTACTCTGTGTCAAGTAATCGATATTGTTAAAGCTCTTTGATCCCTAGGTGTAGGAGGTTTGTAGCATTGGGGCATTTGGTCCAAAGGACACACGCTGCTCCCAGCTCTTCTTGGAGGTCCTGAGGATCCCTCTCAGCCTCTTTTAAGCTCATCTTAAGCTTAGGAAGATGGCCAAAGTGAGCCGTCCCTCATTAGGGTTCCGTACACCTCTGTACATGGCCCCACTCCCACAAGGATGCCATGCGCCTTTGCATTATCAGCAGGTTGCCCAGTCCCTTGGTGAGCCACAAATAATTTATTTGCATAGTCCCGTCCAGTCATTTTTGTAGACATTACAAGACTGTGCATGGCCAGAAGAGTTATGTTAAAGTAATTTCACTACATAGCACAGAGGTCAAGACATTTCACCTGAACGACTTCAGTGTACATCTCCTCGGATTAAAGCATTCTTCTGCATGATCATAGGATCATCATCACCTCTAAGAGAGTTAGTATTGAATACAGTGATATATAGTGTTCAGATTTCTCCAGTTGCTTCTCAAGTGTTTATACAGTTTGTTTTTCACTTAAAATTTAGTCACAGTCTCACATGCATTTGACTGTACTCTCTTTAGTCTCTTGTAAGCTAGAATACACTGCCCTTTTTCTTTCTTTTTTTTTAGTTTTTTAGGCATCACTCCCCTCAGGTGGTAGGAGTAGGAAGCCCATCCTTTGCCCCTGTGGAGCTGGAATTGAACCTCCATCCCAGTGGGCCACAGTCCCGCGCACAACCACTACACCACCGGGGCTCAGCCCTAGACTGCCCTTTTTCATAGCATGATCAGTTCAGTAGTCATGTGATGATTTAGGTTTAAAAAATTGTTTTTTTCCTGGCCAAAATACCAGATACGTGTGCATCTTGTTCCATCGTATGACATATGTTAGTTTGCTTATGTTAAATTTGGCCATTTGATAAGCGCGATGCCCTCCATAATGAAGGCGTGACTGAATCCTATCCTTTACTGCTGACCAAGGAACCCCAGTGGTGCTTTTGGAGCCCCCTAGTGGACAAACATTGGACTGCTAACCTCGAGGTTGGCAGTTCAAACTTACTGCTTCAGGAATTTAAGGCCTTTCTGAGAGAATTGTTTTCTTACCAGTACTTAGTTGTGAACTGGAAACTACTCACTTGAGTTTTAGACCTTTCCTTTGAGTAATTATTTGTGCTTTTCTTGCTCTTAGTGTGGATGATTTGGCTCTCAGCATATACCCACCCATGTGCTACCTGACCGTGCGAATCAGTGTAAGTACTCGCTTTGAGGAGATCGCTCTAGACCTAATTGACAGAGTTCCCCTATCACTAGTATTTCTCTTTATTTTAATTAAAAATCAACTAGTATTTCTTGTAAGCGATAGGTACGGACCTTAGGAAAGGGAGCTTTGAAAGTCTTGATTACCACAGTGCTTTAAGAACCTCTCCACCTGATGACTCCGTTTCTAATGTCTAATGCACCAGAAACATACTTGCTGCAAATAGGAACATACTGTATGGTTTAGCCACAGAGCGCCCAACTCTTTAAACATCTGATTTTATTGTTTCCTCTTTAAGTACTGTGCTTTGTGCTAGGAAGTACTGTTGTCTTCCTTTCATAAACTCAGCCTCTTAAACTCAATGTTACAGAAGAAGTAAAACTGCAAATTTGCTTATAGTTTATAATCAAATGAATCAATTCTCATATTTCATAAAGTAGATAGTAGAGATTAGATTCACTAAATTTATTTTCATAATGTGCAAACACTTTGAAATAGAATAGGGTTATTTTGAGCATTAACTTTTTAAAAATGAACTTCCCAATAAATAGACATCTTTATACACATATTTTATCAATTAATTCCTTAAGATATTATCTACTATACCAATTTAAAGATAGGTACTATTTTAATGACTTCTGTTGGGTCACTCCCAACTCAGAGCAACATGGGGATACACGAGGGGGTTCCCTCCCAAACGGAATTGCCCTGGGCAGAGTGAAGCTTCATAGTATGTGTTTTCCTCCACTTTGGTGAGCATCAAGCAACTTGCTGAGAGTTAGTACACCCAGTGGTGTCGCCTAAAATGTTTCTCCCTGGTCACAGTGAATTTTTTCTTAAAAGCTTTTTTGCTTGAACCTTGTTTTTTTGTGTGATAGCTGATTTAAAAGAACAGCGTGTGGCTGTGGAATTTTGTTTCCTGCTTGGGTAAACTGCTGCAGAAACTGCTGTGATGTTAAGGACAGCACTATGGGAAAAACTCAAGTGCACAAGTGGTTTTCTCACTTCAAAAAAGGTGAAATGTCGATTGATGACAAACTTCATTCGGGTTGTCCATCAACTTCCTGAAAGGATGAAAATGTTGACTTGTAGTGCATTTGGAGTTTGTTCCACCAGATCACACTGTTAGTCAAGCTTTCTATTTAGAGGTTCTAAAAAGATTGTGTAACTGTGTGACAAAAAAGGCCTGATATGTGGCAGACAGGGGACTGGCTTTGCCACCACGACAATACACTTGCTCACTCAGTCATCTGAGTGCTTCAGTTTGGGGCCAAAAACAACAGACCTTCTTGCCCCATGCACTCGATTCACCTCATCTAGTTCCGTGCATCTTCTTTTTGTTTCCGTGAATGAAGAAGGACATGAAAGGACAGTGATTTGAGGATGTGGAAAAGGTGAAGAAAAAAATGAGGTCGGTGCTGTCAGCCATCCAAGCAGATGAGTTTGAAAAACGTTTCCAAAGATGGAATCGCAAAAATAGATAATTGAAAAACAAAACAAAAAGAGTGGAATTGCAGCTTTAACAAATGTATTAAGTGTAATGGAGAGTACTTTTGAAGGTGATAAAGTTGTTTTGTAAAGAAAATTTAGCTTTGGGAGAGAGGTACTTCCTTGTATACTAGTATAAAAGAAGACACATGCATGCACACACGCTGTATAAGTATAAACATATACATGTGTACATATGAGTATGAATATGTATGTGTATTTCCACCAGTATAAAACAAGACACCTGTATAATGCATATGGTCATATAAGCGAGTATGTGCTATATACATGTTTTATTTTATTCTGGTACCATATATACATTCATTCTCCTTTGATAATCATTTTCTTAAGAAAATCAAACCAGTCATTCCGCTTTACATTCTGAACTGTTTACATTGGGAAAAATTCTATTACATGCTTCCTTTTTTCTGATTGTTGTCTTAATATTTAAAAATCTTATTGAAATTTTTGCTAAGTAGAAAAGTTCACATTCCTACCCCCACAGCATGATAAACAATCTTGTTTTTACATATTTTCTTCAAGGATCTGTTTTAATGATTTGTAGTACTTGAGCCATTTTAATATTTTCATTCTTCTTTTTATGGTAGGGCTCAAAGTGATGAACATCTGTTTCTTTTCTAGGCTGCAAAACTTGTATCTGTTTTAAAGAAGGCCCTTGAGATTACAAAGTGAGTTTGAGGACTTCACCCCAAATAGTTGTTTGAGGGTATTCTAGATTTGCATCCATCCTCTGTTAACTCCCAAAGGAAGGTGGGTATGGGATTGTCTCTCAGCTTCAGCTGTGTAGTCCTGCGCTTCTGCAAATCCATTTGCCTTTTCTTATGATTGTTCCCTTTAGGGCTAAGGTTTCTCTTGATGCTGCTATGCATTTAACTTCTCTTTCTCTTCTGTTTCCATTTGCAGAGCAAGTCACGTGAGCCCTCAGCCACAAGATAGTTGGGTCCTGTTGCTCGTTGCTGCCGTTGATCATTGCATGAGCAGGATCAAAGAACTCACACAGCGTGTACTTTGATGAGTTTTCAGGGTCTGATGTCTGCTTTTAAAATATGGCCAGATTGCTTTCTGGGCCAAAAGAGAGTCCTCGTCTGGACTCAACAAGAGATAAAATTACCAAAGTTGTATGGGTAGGCCAGACTGGCAATTATTTATAAACTACGTAAGAGTGTGATGTATTTTTCTGTGCTAGGTACAAAAAATAATTGCATGACTTTGTGTTTCTGAATTGTCCCAGATATTTCTGGTGAAGCTGCCTCATGCATTTCTTTTCATTGTGTTCAGGTGAACGAATAGATGGCAAATTAGTTTTCCAATCATTAGTGCATTCAGAGCTCATTATCTGTCATGGGCTGCAATCCCGAAAATGGTCTGCTCTCTCCTTGTTTCTTCCCTGGGTTCCCCGTTCCCATGCTTCTAGATTTCTTGTCTTCTCAACATTGGTTTTTGACAAGTGTTGCCCTTTTGATCTCAGATCATTGATCTCAGGAACACATTCTTCAAGTAACCTCTGGGAGTATCTTCAGTTTCAAGTTAGAAGGTTATTGTAAGATGATGGTCTCAGGGAATCCTCTAATGTCTCTCTCTCTCTCATTTAAATTTTATTCTACAATTTTTTTTACCTATTCCAACCTCAAGCACCTATTGTGGTCTTAGAGTGGTCAGGAGTGGTGGCTGGGGGACCCTCTAGTTCTTTGGGTCTCAAGTAAGAGGAGGTTGTGGTTTATGTAGGCCCTTTGGGCTAATTGTTTCTTTCTTTCTTTTTTTTTGTTCTCCTTTGCTTCAGGCAGGAAGAGACCAATAGTGGCTTCTTAGATGGCCACTCAAAAGCTTTAAGTCTCCCAACAATACTCACTGGGCTGTAATAGTAAACATATTTCTACATTATGGCCAGTTGACCTACATCTCCCTGTGACTGTGGTCCCTGGCCTTCAAGTTGTGGTTCAGTTCTGATGTCTCAATAACTTCTTTAACAGTCCCCCTATGTGTTCTATTACAAATAGGCGTTTACATCAGCAATTTGCAAATATGTTCGTAGAAATATCCATCACCATATTTATGTAAATGTACTCCCATAGGGACCTCTCTCGCCTGTTAAGCCTATATATTTACCCATGTTTATGATAATAAATTATTGCTGGCCAAGCTCTGGTGGCGTAGTGGTTGTGTGCGGGACTGCGGCCCACTGGGTTGACAGTTCAAATCCAGCAGTGGCTCTCTAGGAGCAAGGCTGGGCTTCCTACTCCCACCAGGGCAGTGATGCCACACAAACACACACACACAAAAAATTATTGCTGTTGTACAAAATGGCATATATTGCTCTACTTACTAGAGTTGTCATTTATTTTTGCATACCTCTCGATGTCTGCCTTTGCTGTGTCATGTTAGGCGGTCTCCTCCCATACTGTGTTTTGCCTTTCCCTTAATCAGATAGAACCCGTCTCCTATTTAGTTGGTGATTCTCCCTTCTCTGGCGCTGAATGTCTCTTTCAGTGTGGATTCTTGACTTTTTATAATGATCAACTCATAAAATATTTGTCCTTTTCAGTTTAACTTATTTCATTCAGCATAATGTCCTCTAAATTTGTCCATGTTGTGAAATGTTTCACTGATTCATCATTTTTTATTGCTGCATAAAATATTTCAGTGCATCACTGTGTGTGTGCACCAGATTGTTTATCCATTGATGGACAGACACTTGGCTTCTCTCCATCTTCTTGTTACTGTTTTTAATATTGCAGTGAACACAGGTGTGCATATTCCTACTTAGATCACAGCTTGTATTTCTCTAGGATATGTATACCTAGGAATGAGATTACCAGAACTTATATATAACTTTTCAAGATAGCACCAAATTGTTTTCCATAGTGCTTATACCATTTTGCAGCTCCACCAGCAATGTACAGGGAGTCAGTGTTTCCACAACCGTGCCAGCATTTGTTTTCTGTCATTTTGAGTTAAGTTTTCTGATACTTGTTAGCCACATGAATGTCTTCCTTAGTCTAGTGTCATGTCCTTTGCCCACTCTTTCATGGGAATGTTTGTCTTTTGCTGAGGTGTTGAAAGTTCTTTTACATTTTAGAGGTTAGACTTCAGTTATGTTGTAGCCAACTGCCCCCTTCAACTCCCCCCCCACCCCAAGTCTGTGGATTCTATCATGAAATTCTTATTTCCAATGAAGTGTGCTGTTTTATTGGTAAAGATACTGATGATCTCAATAAAATAGTAAACTACCAGTGGGTCCTTCCAAAAAAACTTCTTTTTCCCTACTAGAAATACAATAGGGGAGTTAAAAAAAAAAAAGAAATACAATAGGTTGAGATTAGAACATTTACTTTATTTGGGTTTATGTTCTAAAGAACTGATTTCCTTTTTTTAAAAAATCATTTTATTGGGGGCTTATACAACTCTTATCACACTCCATACACCCATCCATTGTATGCAAAGCATATTTGAACATTTGTCATCATCCTCAAAATATTTTCTTTCCACTTCTTTGTTTGTTTGTTTGTTTGGCATCACTGCCCTCAGGTGGTGGGAGTAGGAGGCCCAGCCTTTGCTCCGTGGAGCTGGAATCGAACCTCCATCCCAGTGGGCCGCAGTCCTGTACACAACCACTATGCCACCGGAGCTCAACCCTTTCCACTTTAGTCCCTGGTATCAGCTCCTCATATTCCTCCTCCCTCCCTGCACCCTCCTCCCCCACAAACTCTCAATAATTTGTACATTATTATTATTTTGTCATATTGTATACTGTCTGATGTCTCCCTTCAACCACTTCCCTGTTGTCAATACTCCAGGGAGGCGGCCGTATGTAGATTCTTGTAATCAGTTCCCCTTTTCTACTTCCTCTTCCCTCCAACCTCCCGGTATCGTCACTCTCATCACTGGTCCTGAAGAGATCAGCTGTCTTGGATTCCCTGTGTTTCCAGTTCCTATCTGTAGTAGTGTATATCCTCTGGTCTAGCCGGATTTGTAAGGTAGAATTGGGATCATGATAGTGGTGGGGAGGAAGCATTTAAGAACTAGAGGAAAGTTGCACACTTCATCGTTGCTACACTTCCCTGACTGTCCCATCTCCTCCCCAATGACTCTTCTGTAAGGGGATGTCACTTCACCTATAGATGGACTTTGGGCCCCCAATCGGTATTCCCCCTCATTTATAGTGATAAAATTTTTAGTTCTCTGATACCTGATCTCTTCGACACCTCCTGGTCACAGACTGGTATGCTTAAAGGACTGTTGCTTTTTTTTGGGGGGGGGGGGATCACTGCCCTCTGGTAGGAGTAGGAGGCCTAGCCTTGCTCCTGGAGAGCTGCTGCTGGATTTGAACTGCCAACCCAGTGGGCTGCAGTCCCGCACTCAACCACTGCGCCACCGGGGCTCAGCCCAAAAGTACTGATTCTGATCAAAGAAAAACACTTTGATTTTATTCAGAAGAAATGATTCTATAACCTCTCAGTATGTTATATCACTGATCTTTCCTTAAACTCTTTTGAATTTTGTTCCTAGTTTCTCCACCCTCTAAAGCAGTGGTTGTCAACCTTCCTAATGCAGCGATCCTTTCATTCAGTCCCTCATGTTGTGGTGACCACCCCCCCCAACTATAAAATGTTGTTGCTAGTTCATAATTGTCATTTTGCTACTGTTAGGAATTGGGCAACCCCTGTGAAAGGGTTGTTTGACCCCCAAAACTGTTGCGACCTACGGGTGAAGAACCGCTGCTCTGAAGTTTCTTTTTTGGGGGGTGGGGTGGGGAGACGGCATTAGCTCATCTTTCAGAATTGTCCATCTTGTTGAACAGATTTATTTTCTTTATACATCTACTGTACATTACATATGCCCCCAAATGTAAATGCTGCCCACTGCCATCAAGTCTATTGTACATCTCAGCAACTCTGTAGGTGGTTTCCCAGGCTATCAAGCCTTATAGGAACAGTCAGCTTCATCTCTCTTGCAGAGAGCTAGACGAGTTTTGAACCTTTGACCTTGCAATTAGCCACCCAACACTTACCTGACAGCTCCATCATGGCTATTTCTAATGTATAAAATAATTTAAAAAAAAGAACCACTACCATTGTTGGTTCCAGCTCATAGCAGCCCTATGGACCAGAGTGGACCTTTCTCCCCTGCAGAACAGCTGGTGGGTTTGACCACCAGCCTCATGGTTAGCATTCCAGGGTTTAATCCATCGTGCCATCGGGCTTCCATCATTGATGGGACAGAGAGTTTATGTCATTTTAAGAGCTCTCGTAGTAATCCTTGTACAGAAATCACCACCACCTAATTATGCTTTTGAATCACTATAAGATCACATACTGGATGCAAGCGAGCCTGTACTGATGAGTGTGATGATGACCTAAATCAGACTGTTGCTCTCCACAGCACAGTGCCTCTCTTCTGCCCTCCC
>PVJH01014290.1:14863-57489 GCA_004026705.1 Nesogale talazaci
TTTTTTTTTTTTTTTTGGTTTTGTGGGCATCACTGCTCTCTGGTGGGAGTGGGAGACCCAGCCTTGTTCCTGGAGAGCTTCTGCTGGATTTGAACCGCCAACCCAGTGGGCCGCAGTCCCGCACTCAACCACTACGTCACCGGGGCTCAGCCCCATGTTTGGGATCTTTAAGGATAATAGCAATCATCTGTAATTTTAAGATTATCTAAAATTCAGTGTTTAGCTAATCCTGCCTCACCTTATTGAATATAAGAATGATTTAAATGGTAGGCTCTTTGTCTTACCTATCAGTTACCGATTGTGTTGATGAGCAGTAAGAGAGTCATGAGAAATCCTGAGCTGAAAAAGGCTGAGTGTGTTCTCTGAGTATCCCTTCAAAGACTGACTTGCTCACTGCCAAGCACAGTAGTTTTTGTTCTAAGATAACCAGACTGCATAGCTGCCTTAAGTTGGGGTGACAGAAATGAGTGGGGATCTAGTTTGGCCTTGGTTACTGTTCTGTTCCACCTGAAGACGGTGACTGACTATCTGAGATGGAAAGTGTCCCTTCCCGGCACATGCTTGGCTTTACAGTTGTGGCTATCAAGGGATGGGAGAGAGGTGACCCAACTGCTGAACTTTTAAGCTGGGGACACAGAAGCTACCACAGTCACGTTTCTGTAGTTGGTCAGGTTCTGAAACATGTTGCAGTCCATTTCCACAGTGAGCCTGTGGACCCCCACTTTTGTTGGTGTGATCTGGAACTGGGTGTTCAAGGTGTTCCCAGGCTGCACCGAACTTAATCTGAAATAAAGGAGAAGCAGATGGTAATTTTGTTCCAGGGTCGTCGTCGTTTAGATCACTCCTTGGTGGAGCAGAGGTGAACTCTGCAGAAATAAGCATCTCAGTAGCCTGCTGTTGGAATAGAGGGTGATAGGGAGCGGGAAAGCCTGCGCCTCCGACACTGAGCAGCTGCAAGGTGGAGAAGGCTGTCAGGCTCCGTCTGCTGCTCTTATGACCTCTGCATCCTTCTGGTTCACGTTGTGCACTGCGGTTTGCTTAGAAAAGCATTGTTTTGGAACCCTCCCAACTAAGTGGAGCGGTGCAGTGGGTCTGTTGAGAGATGTCAGTAGGTCAACGAGTGTCATGTATGGCCTTATTGAGAACCTTCTGGCCTGCCTCTGGATCTTTTGATGACTGAGGGAATGGTGCGTGCAAGTTTCTGTGTAGGGACTTTGAGCTATAATTGAATATATTAGTGTCTGGTTGGATGTTGCAAGCCCTTTCAATCAGGCCTGATTGATTAATGTACTTGAGACTGAGGTTTAACATTAACCTGTTAAAATCACGGAAAGTAGAAATAGGCATCTTCAATTTCAGACTAGATGTTGACAAAGGATATAGTGGTCAGGGTGAGAGGAGACAGAGTGGAAGAAGAGATTTGCACACTTAGATGAGATCAAACAGTTAACAAAGCAAAGATGAGAATGTACAGGAGTAGGGAAATTAGATTAATGGAAATTGAACAATCAGAGTGGAAATAGAATGACCATACATTGAGAAAAATGTAGTCAGTGAGCAACTTATATGGAACCTAAGCTGTGATGTATACCTTCCCTGAAAACACAAAATATTGGTATTTTTCTTTTAAAATTTCTTACTTTTTTTTTTTTTTTGGCATCACTGCCTCTGGTGGCGGTGGGTGCTACCCAGTGCTGCTCCTGAGAGCCGCCGCTGGATTTGAACCACCAAGCCCGCGGGCAGCAGTCCTGCACTCAACCACTTACGCCACCTCCACCGGGGCTCAGCCCAAGAAATGTTTTTAACAATTACAACTAACAAGGGGCTAAACTCCTAGTATATAAATTCAGAAAAAATAAAAGATATATTTAAAAAAGTGGGCAAAGACTACAAACAAATTATAGAAGATGAAGCAAATATTATCAGGAGTTGCAGATTTAATATTGAAATATTTTTATTTCTATTAAACTGGGGAAAAAACAGAAATGTTGGTATTGTCAAGAGCAGAGAAAAGGTAGGAATATAAGAACCCTCGGACTTCTGGAGAGAGTGTAAACTCCTGCAGCCATTTTGCAAACAAATCTGATGGAGCATATCAATGACCCAGGAATTACATTCCTGGGTTCATATAAACCAATTGCTTTTGAGTTCCTTGCAACTCCTGGTGATGCCACACACAGAATAGAATAGAATAGAGCTGCTCCGTGTGGTTTCTGAGGGACCCATACAGCCTCTCCCCTAGTTCCCTATAGACATGGTGACTCCTGGATGTGGGGGTCATTTGGGGAGCCCAGTTCTCCTCGTGCAAATTTCGGAGGTACTTGTCTCCAAGGACATGTAAAAAGACTGTCATGAAGCCTGGCTCCTTGCCTTTCTGCTAAGGCGAGATGTTAGAATAGCAGAAGTCCGCAGTCTCTTACCTGTAGGTCCTTTTTTTGTGAATGAGCCCCCTTCCGAGGATGGAGATCACACAGTCTTTCATGGGAACATTCATGGAGTTTTTGATGCTGATGGAGGCTTTCAAAGGTTGATACTGTTCTATTGCTTCTGGCATCTGTGAGAAAAGGCAACATCGGCAGTAGGTTCGAGAAGCCCAGCACTGCTGCACTCTGCTCATCACTGTCACTGTCACTAACTCCCCCCTCTATCTGTTCTTCCTGCATGTGCTCTCATTTGGACCCATCAATGACCATCTCATGGTGTCAGTCTGCTCAGAAAGCTTGGCGTGTTTGCCATTGTCTTCCACCTCCTTGGCTTGGCCGTCAGCACCCTTCAGTCTGCTCCCAGAGCACCTCTCCAGCGCCCCTGTCATCCCACTTGTGTCGAGGACTTTCCCTTTCCCAGCACACCCTAAGACTCCCTTTCTCGAGGCACCTTTGACCAACCTCCTCCTGCCTGCAGCGTGGCCTTTTCCCATCTCTTCACTGAACACCTATCCCTACTTCAAGGCCCCACTTCTTGCTTGAAGTCTTCCTAAAACCTACTAGCTAGATGAAGTTCCCTTTACTTCAGTAGTTCTCTAGTAACTTTCTGTATCTTTTGAAGCACTTACATAGAAGACCAGATATTGTGTCTCCTTTGTCAAACTTTTGAGGGCAGAGGCCAGGGTAGGCATTTGGAAGGAAAGCTGGACGAAGGGCTCTAAGCCCTAGGATTTTCTCTCAGTGTTCTTGGACATGTCACTCTTGGGGACTCAGTTTCCTCATCTGATCTGAATAATGGGAACAGTCCCGCCTCACTTAAAATAAAAATTAAAACGAAGAAGATACAAGCTTTTTAGCGTGTGTATGAAGAACCAAAGAAGCCTAGTACTAAAATCTCTTCTTCTGAGAATGGAGGCACCAACTGGGAAGGTCCATGTTTCAGAAACTTTGCCTTCCCACTCAAAACTTGTACTGAGTCAACTGAAAACCCAAACAAAACCCCAGTCTCTGCCACCGTGGTCATTCCGAATCAGTGAGCCTATAGGACAGAGTAGAACTGTTCCTTAGACGCCCTGGTGACGCGATGGTGTAAGCATGGGGTTGTTAATGCTGCAAGATTGGTGGTTCAAATCGACCAGCTGCTCTGCAGGAGAAAGGTAAGGCCTGTTGCCATGAAAGTTCACAGATAACAAGCTAAAGAGGTTAGAATGGCTAGTCTTTCACAATGCACATAAGAAACCCTCTCAAATGACACAGGCCTGTGCTCATTCTGCACCACATTCATCTGCTCTGCAGCTTGGCCCCAAGGGGTTCAGATTGCTTCTGCAAAGGGGACTGGAGTGGAAAGACATACATGCAGTTCAGGAAGGGCTGTGCTCACCTCAATGACGAGGTGTGGTCTGTGAATGGCGATGTCTTCCTGAGCAAAGCAACTGAGGCTGGTCTTGGAGTGTGTTGCCATGACAGTCAGCCTGAGGAAGCTGTTCGCTGGTGGGTTTTGCTCAAAATCGAAGAAGGACAGGCTAGTGGTTATGGTCGTCTCTGAAACACATGAAAGGCAGAGTCAGTATAACAGGTGAACCTGTACCACAAGAAGCAGGCAGGAGTTACACACACCACACAAGGAGTTGGGGCTTGTTGAAACCAAAGAGGCCTTATTCCCCACAGCCATGCCTAACTTTGAACTCCCTCCAGATCTCACCCTTTACCAACACCACCATCTAACTCCAGCGTTCTTGGTAGGCCACCTCTTTTGGGGTTGTGGAAAGGTCCCCTGTGAACTAGAGCAAGATAATTTGTTTGGCCTAGTTTTCAAGTTGGAATCCCCGTAAGCTCATATTCCCAACCCCAACCTACAACTACAGATGTTTATCCCCTCCAGGGATGAGATGGCCTCTCTGCCCAAGTTGGACCCTTTACTTAAATGTGTGCTCGGTTCCCACCACTAACAATCTGTGTGACCTTGGGGAGACTGTCTGACCTCTCCGAGTCTTGGTCTTCTCCTCGGTAAGGTGGGAGTAATAATGGAGGACTAATTCAGTAAAGGATATAAACAAACACCAAATGGAAGTAGCGGTCAAGCGATCAGAAGAGGGATTGCACTGGGTGAACCTGGTACATGAGCCCTCTTTAGAGTATCACAGAGCAAGGATGTTTCCTTGAAGACTCAGATGCACCTGACCCAAGCGTGGTCTACTCCATTGCATCCTATGCATGTGAGAGTTAGACACCACATAAGGAAGACTGGAGAAAACCCTATGCACTCGAACAGCGGTGTTGGAGAAGAATATTGAACGAACCATGGACTGCTAAAAGGCCAAATGGATTTGTCTTGGAAGGAGTAAGTCCAGGGGGGTTTAGAAGCAAGGAGGGCAAGACTTCATCTTACATACTTTGGACATGTTGTCAGGAGAGCCTAGTTTCTGGAGAAGGACATCATGTTTGTTAAAATGGAATAGAAGTGCGGTGCAAAAGAGGAAGGCTCTCAACAAGATGGGTTAACCAAGTTGCTGCATCGATGGGATGGCCCAGCACTGTGCAGTGGTACGAGCTAACAACAACAACATAGCTATTTTAGTAGTTTTTCAATTCCCCAGGGATTGTACCATTGATTACAACCCATCTCTTCTAAGTCTTCAGTCTTTCCTTCTCTACTGATGATATTTCACGGTGAGTGCAGGTAAGCAAATCCCGTTCTGGGCCATCTATCTGGGCTGAGCCCCGGTGGCGTAGTGGTTGTGTGTGGGACTGCGGCCCACTGGGATGGAGGTTCAATTCCAGCTCCACAGGAGCAAAGGCTGGGCCTCCTACTCCCACCACCAGAGGGCAGTGATGTCCCCCCAAAAAAACAAACAAACAAAAAGTACATCTATGTGTACCTAGCTGGCCACCACCTAGCCTCTCCTTTATTCCCATCACTGCTTCCAGAAGTCTGCACGCCTTGTCTCAGTCTTCCTTGTTCTAAATCCTGGGGAACTGGTTTTCACTTTTTCTTCCAGTCTGGCTGCCATCTTAGCTGCCAAATACCAGGTGGTGGTTTTCAACCCTGACACCTCATGACCTCTTCGCTGACCTTACTGGGTGTCCCCTTCCCCTTGACCTTCTCTGTCTCCCTTATTCTCAGCAAATTCTTTTGGGGTTTGTTTGTTTGAGATGAACTTGTTTATCACTAAAAGCACCAAGTCCATTTCAATTTTACTTTTCTTTTTTTGGGGGGGCATCACTGCCTCTGGTGTTTGTGGGTGCTACCCAGTGCCGCTCCTGAGAGGCGCTGCTGGATTTGAACCACCAAGCCCGCAGGCTGCAGTCCTACACTCAACCACTTATGCCACCGGGGCTCAGCCCACTTTTCTTCTTTTTTTTAAGCCACTCAATTCCCTCTTTAGGTTTGAAGGATAAAGAATCTGAAGGGATTTTATTTTATTTTGGTTTTTAAAGAAACATTCTATTATATATATATATATATTTTTTTTACACAGCTCATTTCAAGAGATGAGATCAACACCAATATCTGATGGATTCTTCTCTGTATGTGTTGTTTTCCATGTGTCTCCTAGTATGGTTCCTGCCTGACTTCTGTATTGTGTTCCCCAGCCCTCCCCTAAGCCCATCCACCAGTGTTCTGACTCTTGGCTGCCCTCTCTCTGGGGTTCCCACCTCTGATCTGCCCAGGCCTTTACTTTGAAGACCAGATCAACATTTCCAGTCTCCTGTTGAGTGTTTCCGCTGGATTGTTCCTCGGGCCTTCAAGCTAGCTGTACCTCAAGTCAAAGTAATCGTCTTTCTCCTCAAACCTGTTCATCCCAAGTCTCCCTGTTCTAGTGACTTGCCTAAACTGGGTGTGCATTCACTCCCGGGGAGACACAGACACACAGTCACACACACATTCACTAGTCCATTCAGTCTACCTCCTCAAAGTCTTAATCCCAAATGCTGCTGGGTAGCTTGGTATTGATTTCTCAACTTGTTTTACAAAACCCTTTATCAGCCCTCTCATTTCTCTAAAGCCATGGCTTTCAACCACAATTGAATGCTTGTTGGTTAGACTGTTATCAAACAATTCCCCCGCCAGGCTACCCCCTGCATGATCATGTCCTACTCTGGTGGGAAGGCCCCACAGTCTTCTCCTGGTTCCCCAGGTGATCTAAGATGTAGCAAAGCTTTCTCATGAGGATGCCTTCTGTGCCATTCTACCAAAACTTCACTTTAAAATGACTTTCTAATCAAGTAGACTCATCTGCTTCAAAACTTTCACCACTGCCCAGAAAACTAAACTCAAACTCCTTAGCACGATAGAGAAGACCTTACATAGCACGCTGAATGTGTTCTGTGAAAGTCTGTGATGTGATCCTAGCAGGCCCTTACACCTGTTGTTAGGGACCCTGGTGGCATATGGGTCCAGCTCTGAGCTGCCTACCAACAGGTCAGCTGTATGAACCACACGCAGCTCCATTGGAGAACAGACCAGGTGGTCTGCTCCTGTTCAGGCTACAGCTTGGACATGCTAGGGGGCCCGCTCTGAGGGCCAGCGGAGCGGAAACAGACTTGATGGGTAGCTCACAGCATCACTTTGGGAAGGGACTTTCTTTGCCATGGTAATGAGGCAGTACATGAGCACTAGTGTAGGGTGTGCCCTCAACCAATATCTCTTGAAAAATTAAAGAGCAGCCTGTGCAAGCAAACACACCTCCATACATGTCACATGATCACCCAGGAGCCTGAAAAGAGACAGAGGCCTGCCCCCCACCCCCGCCCCTCACTGTGGACATGGAGAAAGTGCCTTCCTCCACAGTCCGTGGCCTGGATTCCGATTTCTAACCACTACACGGTGAGACAAGGAGCCCTGGGGGCAGAGAGGGGTACACTCTGGGCTGCCAGCTAAAAGGTCGAAGAGCTTTTTTAGCCCCCTGTAATATGTACAGCCTCAGAAACTCAAAGGGGGCACGTCTACGCTGTCTTCTGGGCTAGAGTTGACTCGGTCACGGGGCTTTCTGAGCCAAGAACGTAACATTTCTGTTTGTTAAAGCCACTCATGCGGAGTGTTTCCATTAGGGCAGCAGCTCTGGGTAACTGAGACACTGTCTAGCTCACACGCCTCCACTCACCCCTCCCATCACTGCAAAGAGATCAACGCCAAGAGTCTACTGAGCAGGCAGCCATGCAACACTGTCAGAAAGCTCCAGCCCACAGATTCTCAGATTTGCCTGCAGATTGGAATCCTGTGAGAAGTCGGAGACTTTCTGATGCTTGGAGCTCCTGTGGGGTTTCTTATTTCCTTGTTTCCTTGATCCTAGGGTTTGAACTTCCTCATGTGAGGATGATGTGCCGGTAAATCTGGAACAGCCGCCCTAGTCCAGGGAATCTCATCCCTAGCTTAACCTCCAGAATGACAACACAGCACACACCCTTGCAGTGTCTGGACCTCAGTCCAGACTGACTAAATATGAAACTCGGGGCGTGGGGGCTGTTTCTGCTGCCTGGAGTACCTAGGGTATTTCTGTCATTCATCTACTTTTCCAGACTGAGTTCAGGACTGCGTCCCTAGAGGCAGGCTGGGCCACCCTGGGCCCAACATTCCCCAGCCACCGCCCTCTGTTCCCTTCACCAATCATTTACTTCATGGTGGTCTGCTGTCTTACCTGCCTCCGTGGGAATGCTCTTTTCTTTTTCTGGGTCAAGCCCAATAAATATATCTTCAGTGGCCGACTAAGACACACACACACACACACACACACACACACACACAGAAAGAGAGAGAAGACAGACGTGCATATGTCATAGACTAGAACTCTCTTGGGGGTGGGGGGGAAGCAAGAGTGTTTTACCCAAGTTGGCCCTGAGTGTGAGGGGCACCTTCTTCCTCCAGAGCTCGGCTGCAAAGACGCCATTGTAGTACACTGCCTGGGCCCCAATTGTCAGCTGCACGGCCTTCTCCTGGTCACTGGGGTTCACCAGGGTCACCGAGAACTGGGCATCCCCTGTCAGCAGCAAGGCGCTGGGTGCTTCCAAGAACAGGTACAGAGGATCGACCATCTCCACGCTGGGAGGATGGAGACTGCTGTCTTTTCCATGTTGCAGTCTCTCTCTCTGCACTTTCTCGAGCGCCCATTGTTCTTGACGTGATCCTAAAGAACGGAAGACATACAGTGAGTCTCTTACCTAGCAGATCCACCGCTGAGTTGATTCCAACTCCAGCAACCCCTTGAGACGGAGTGGAGAGGCCCAAGAGGGTTTTCTTAGGGGAGCAAATCCCCAGGTCCTTCTTCTGGAGAGCAGGTGGGTGGGTTTAGACGGACACCTTTTCATCAGCACTCACTGGGGCTCCTTCCCTAGCAGAGTAACCCACCCATGCCGCCCGTCCTGACTCCGAGGAGCTCCACGGGCCACAGCAGAAGGGCTCTGCACGGGCGCCGAGGCTGCAGATAGCCTCCTACTTCTCCCCTGGAGCTGCTGGTGGGCTTAGAACTGCCAGCCTTTCAGTCGGCAGCCCTCTACTTAACCCACGAGATGACTAGGGCTTCTTAGCAGGGATCGATCCTTCTTATAAAAGCCCATGATTAAAATCCAGTTGGTTAAGTCTGTTCCAACGCCAAAGTCACATGCGCTTTGCAAACCTCTAGGGCAGTGGTTCTCCACCTTCCTTGTGCTGCCACCCTTTCATACAGCTCCTCATGTTGTGGTGTGACCCTCCCCAACCATAAAATTATTTCCGCTGCTATGTCATCATTGCAATTTTGCTACTGTTATGAATTGGGTGACCCTGAGAACTGCTGTTCTAAGGCTCTTATTTAGCCTAAAAGGTCTGTGCTGGGTATCTCTCTGTTTCTTCCAAGCTATTTGATGGGCAAGGTCTGAAAGTGCTAGTGGATTTGTCCCTTGATCAGTGAATAAGCAAACTTCAGCAAGACAATACTCTCTGAGGAAGGCTTTCCAGCAACTGTTCCTGTGTGAAGGAGTTTGAATCTTTTTCCCCTTTGGGCAATTCAGGCTATGAGATATTCTGCAGCTGGGGAGAAAGAGAACCACAGAAGGGTCTTTAAAAGCTCATCCTGGAACTTCTGGGACCTGGGAAGAGAAGGTGATGGCCAAGCTGGAGGCGTGGGGACTGGTTCAGAGGTTGTTACACTGTGAAAACTGGAGGGGGATGTCCTGGATGAACTCTGTGCAAAAGACGGAGATGAGGAGGTGTAGGTGAGGAGAGTGAAGGTTCCAGGTGAGTGCAGTCGTGGGTAAGTGGATGGACAAACAAATTTGCTGATTTGGAAAAACAGGTTGAGTGACATGAGTGAGAGGTGGGAGAGAGAGGATGCACATCCTAAGTCTTGCTTGGGATTGTCGCTGTTACTGCCGAGTGCCTTCAGTCAGTCATCACTTTGACCCATGCACAAAGGAACGAGATGCTGCCCGGTCCATGATTGGTTAGGGATTGCACCAGTGCAATCCGTAGGATTTTCAGGGGTTAATGTCATTCAAAAACCCAAACAAACTCACTGCCATTCGGTCAATGCTGACTCTCGGTGACCCTACGAGGACAGGTGGAACTGCCCCTGTGACTTTCGGAGACTCTATGTCTCTATGGGAGAAGACCCCATCATTTTCCTGCAGTCACTGCTGGTGTTGAACTGTCAACCTTGTAGCTGGCAGCCCAATGGGTAATCACCATGCCACCAAGGCTCCTGGTAATATCACGGCAACACGTAAATCTCCACGGACTCCCAGGTGGTGACTGCCCCGGAGGTCCATTGACTGAAATTCAAACAAATCTGGTCTTGCATGGAAGGCAAGAATTTTACCACGGAACCGCCACTAACTACCCCTAAACTTGCTATGGGGTTATATGATCTTTTTTTGGGGGGGGGCATCACTGCCCTCTGGTGGTGGGAGTAGGAGGCCCAACCTTTGCTCTGTGGAGCTGGAAATGAACCTCCATCCCAGTGGGCCGCAGTCCCGCGCACAACCACTTCGCCACCGGGCCTCAGCCCAGGTTATGGCCATGATCTTATGGCCATGATTTTTTTTTTTTGTATGGCAGTGATTTTTAGGCGAGGGCAGTTATTACAACTTGAAAGGGTAGATCAAGGCGTGTGATGTTGCGAAAGAGTCTGTGATGTGTAAGTCAGACCCCACCACAAAAGAAAGAAACAGACCGATAGATACATAAGTAGATCGATGGCCCCCCCAGATCAGCAGTTCCCAGGTTGAGGAACCCTGATGTAGACGATGGGGAAAGGGCTGGGAGTGCCTGGCCTGCAGCTGTCTGGCCCACCCCTCCCCTCTTGTGCTGTTTCTCCGGCTGGGATCCCTGACGCCCTTCCCTGTCCGGTACCTTCAGGATACTTGTAGTTCTGCGTGATGTCCTCACAGCGGTCACTGCCCACGCCCTTGGTGCTGATGCTGTTGCCAACATACTTGGTGCTGGAGGTCGTCAGTTCCCGTGTCCCGTCCTCACAGCACTTCCAGACCACACACGTGGCGTTCACGGAGGTGAAAAGGTCGGCGACTGCAGGGACCAAGTCGAGCGTCCCCTCCTTGACTGCTCTGACTGGGACCAGCTCACACACTGCCAGGACGGAGGGAGAGAAAAGGGCCTGAGCAAGAGGAGCCAGACCGAGATCGCTGCCCAGAGCAGCGTGGCCTAACCCCAGTCCCTGCCCTACACCCGGTCTCGCCCCTGGGACTCGCTCGGCCAGGTTTCTAAATTAGTAATTTAGTAATAAGTGAAATTTAGTAATAAGGATTATGGGTCACAGTCTGAAGGGGAAGGCCTCTCGGAATCGGGATAGGCAGGAGCTCAGCAGAGCCATCTGCAGAGAGGTGCGCAGGGCAGTTCTGATGCAACAGGAATAAGAGCAGGTGGTGTCCAGTTGATTCCGACGTGTGTGCTGGACTAACGCTATGCTGCACCATATTCCCGTGCTGATTTCTCAGAAGGAAGCCACCTGCTCTTTCTTCCAAGGCCCCTGGGGGTGGACTCAAACTTCCCACTTTGGGTTAGTAGCCCAGTGCAGTAAGCATTTGCACCACCCAAGGGCGGTATGACCGTTCTGTTCCTGGGTGAAGGAGAGCCATCCCTTCGTGACGCTCCGGGAGTCCTTCTATGGCCTCAACCCATGCTGGCACTCTCTTCCCTCAGTCCCAGAAGTCCCACCCATAGATTCCCCCAGACCCGACCCATCCACCAGCATCGTAAGACCATCCTTCATTGAGCCCCATCTCTCTGCTCTGTTAACCTAAGCTGTGCTTGGTATCTCCAAAGCCTTGACACCCTGTTCCCTTAAGCCTGTGGGCCACTGTCATTCAGTCTGCGTTTCCTGATTTAGAAGCTACAGGTGGCCTTGGGGGCACCCTCTGCTCCTATTTTCTTTCTAAGGGACTCCTTCAGTTCTTGGCTCTTCCTAGGACCAGAAAGGACACAGGAGAGTTGAACTTCAGGAACTCCATGAGAACTACCCCCCCACACCTCTGCGGACCCTCTGGGTCTGGTCTGATGACCTCTCGTTTTGTGTCACATCCAGGTGCAATTGGATGATGGTTACCATGGTTTCATGAGCTCCCACCCTCCTGACACATGTGGTGAGGTCTGTGCAGCCTCCAATCCTCGTCCAGCCTGACCGTTACCTCTCGTTCCTGGACTTGGGTACAGAATCTGCCATCCACCATAACCTTGGGGCAAAGTAGGCCGGGCCATCCAACACTCTGTGGAAGTCTGAAAGACCCTAAAGGTGTCAAAGGAAACAAAGGGGGAGAGAAAAAGGAATTTTGAAGGAGTGCACACCCCCCCCCCCCCCACACACACACACTCAAGCTGGGCCAGTGTTGCCATGGGGTTGGGAAGATGGGGCTGCAAAACTCCCAGGACAATGACTCATCGATGTTCTGCCTCCAAGAGTCATGAAGGCCTAGTCCCAGTGCCAGACGGGGTGTGGAGGTTCTCCCGTGGGTTTGGAGCTCTTCCTGCCTGGGACCTCACCCCCTTGGGCCTCTCACCAGATCCTGCCTCTCTGGCTTTCCCCATTCCAGAGCGCCTCTTCATTGTAGTACTCATGGACCATCAGCTCCCCGCCGGTGCCCTGGGCTGAGGCGAACGTGGTGACGACGCGGGCGGGGATTCCCAGACAGCGCAGCACTGCGCAGAAAAGGGGCAGAGTGTCAGCAGGGGCGGGAGAGGCTGGGGTGTGGGGTGGGGCAGGGGGGAAAATGCTTTCAAGCCTAGAAATGTCAGGTCTACCCTGGGCAGACTTTATCTTACATGCCAGGGGACACAATAGGAGTAGGAAGGGCAGGAGTACCTGGAAGCTAGAACTCCAGCCCCCCAAGAGCCTCGAAGAAGAGGAGAACTAGAGACTTGTGAGTCGGGTGCAAACAAGGGGGCACAGCCCCCTGGGATACCCAGAGGGAGAGGCTCTAACCTCGGGGGCAGAACTCTGGGAGTTTGCTCTATTGGGACAGGCGGGGCCTCTTAGAGGGAAAATCGATTTGGAAACAGAGTTTGCCAGATGGCCCCAACTCTGCTAAGGCCAAGAGGAGCCAAAGTTAGTTGTGAGAAGCTGCCTGGAGATGGGGCGTCTGAGTGGAGGCTGTGCCTGCTCTTGGGAGGATCCATCTTTCACACACCACGGACCAGGGAGAGGGGGACACTCTGGACAGTAGCCCGGGGGACCCTCTGTGCGTGACAGGCAAGCCTGCTCTGTACCTGTGCATGCCACAGCAGCCAGCACCCAGGCCTGATCTTCAAACACAGGTCGCCCTTGGTCTGTGAGCCACTGCCTGAGGATAGGCACGCTGCCCCGGAGTTTGGTCCGCAAGGCCTCTTCCTGGGTCAACTGGGTCTGCGGGGTGGGCCGCACCCTCTTCTCCTGGAGCACCTGCAGCTGTTTGGGGAAATGTCTGGAGGTGAGTGTGTCTTGTAGGCCAGACAACTTCCTGAGGGTGTGCAGACCACCTACGTCCGAACCGAACCACCTGGGACCTGTGAAACTGACACCTTCCTGAGTCTACCCTAGAATGACAGGATTGTAATCTCTAAGCGTAGGCCCTAGGACTCATCCTTTGTGCATTATTCATTCATGGCTGTACTCTAGTCTCTCTCTCATACCTTTAGCCTGCATATCTACCCATGCATCTACTTTCTGGGTTATCAGAAGATTGCATACATAACAGTGTTTACTTCGCCCTCTTCCCAGGGTCTTCTGCTACTGTCATGGTTTTCTTCCAGCCTCTCTCTTGTATATTGCCTTCTCCTTTATCTGTTAACACGCAGCCGCCCTTTAGCCAGTAATTAACCTCCTTTCTCCTCTCACCCCATTGCTGGGACTCAACAAAGAATGTTGCTTTTAAATGTGGTGAAGAGAGTGGATGATGCCCGGCTATCAAATGATACAGCATCTGGGCTCTTAAAGATTTGAAGTTAAACTAGCAGCCATCTAGCAGAGAAGCAAAAAAGTCCACATGGGAGAAGCACACCAGCCTGTGTGATCATGAGGTATTGATGGGATCAGGGATCAGGTATCAAAAGATCCCAAATAAACAGTTATATTGATACAAACGAGGGGGCGGCGTTGCAGGGGAGACCCAAAGTTCATCTGTTGACAATTGGATGACCCCCATATTAGGGTTATAAGGACGGGATAATTCAATCAAGGTGTAGTATAGCACCAACGAGTCACACATCATTCCTCTCGTTCCTGATGCTTCCTCCCACCTCCCACCATGACCCAGTTCTGCCTTACAAAGCTGGCTAGACTAGAGCACACATTAGCACAGATAAGAGCTGCTGACATGTGGAATTCAGCACAGATAAAGCCCTTAGGAGCAGGAGTGGGAGTAGCAATATCATGATGGTGGGCTATATAGCCCTCCTCCCTGGAAGGGGATAATAACAGAAATGCGGGTGAATGAAGACAATAGACATTCTTTTTGAATAAAGGGGGACCCAATCACAATGATCTAACTATAACCCCCTCCCAGGGGGATGGACAACAGAAAAGTGGGTGAAGGGAGACATCGGTCAGTGTAAGACATGAAAAAACAATAATTTATAAATTATCAATAATTCATGAGGGAGAGGTCTGGGGGAGGGAGAGGGAAAATGAGTAGCAGATACCAAGGGCTCAAGTAGAAAAAAATGTTTTGAGAATGATGATGGCAGCCAATGTACAAATGTGCTTCATGCAATGGGTGGGTTGTGAGAAGAGTTCTACGAGGTCCCATTAAAATGATTTAAAAAATAGATTTTGACTTTTTACAACAGTCTGGTCTCCTTCGATATTTGCCCTTCTGTGATTGGCTTCGTTCACCCTGCTGAGGTCCTCCTGGTTCACCCGTGACGGAGGTCTTTCACGTCGTCATTATCCTTTAACGTTGCGTGGTATGCTGTTGCGTCTGGATGTATCATAGTTTGTTGATCCATGATTCCATTGAGAGGTATTTGCGTTGCTTCAATTGTTTGGCTCTTGTGAGCAGGGCTGTGAGGACGTGCGTGCATCGATCTGGGCTGTGCCCCCAATGTCTCTAGGGAAATCCTTCTTTCAACGAGTCCTCTGGAAGCAGGCGTTTGGGCCACAACTCGGCCAACAAAGCTCAAGCTGAAAGGAGGAGCACGGAAGCCTCTGCTCTATCCTGATTATGGGTTAGTCGCTGGGGGTCTTCACTCCTACGGCCCACTTCCTTTGAGATCATTTGCTTCTGTGTCCTTGAGGCCCCCTCAGACCCCGACCCCCTCTCCCAGTTCAGGGGCTAGTCTTGTCCCTCACAACCTTTTCAGAGCCTCCCTTTCAGGGGAAATGGGAAGATGTTGTGTGGAAGGCCTTTTGAGGGCAGTGAGAAAGGGCCAAACTACTTTCATGGACAGGATATTCGGAGGGATAACTTAAAAATAAAATGTCCTTTTGACGACCTTCGCAGCAAACGTGGGGTAAAATGGACTGGACATCCCACCCCCACCTCCAGACTGGGGTTGTGGGCAGGAAGAGTTCTTGGAAAAAAGCAGTGTCAATTTTAGTCCTTGGCTTTAGCTTCCACCCCATCCGGAAGGATCATATCTTTCTTTGCTTTTTACAACTGTGAGTGCTATATTTTTAAAAGAAAAACGGAGGGAGGTGTAATGATGGGGAAGTCCCCGAGTGGTCTAATCAATCCAGCCTCAACTGTGAACACAAACATGGGCAGTTCAGTCAAACAGACAACAACAACAACAACCGCAACAAGACCCAAGCAGACCCAGCCTTCGGGCTGATCTTGGCAGCCGCCAGCCCTCAGGACAGTTTCCCAGGCTGCACAGCTTCATAGAGGGGCAGCCGCTGAGTCTGACCTGCTGACCTTTCGGTTAGCAGCCCAACACGCACCCTACCGGACCCCCAGGGCGCCATCCTCGAAGACAGCTGCCTTCAAAGAAAGGTCTGGGGCCCTGCTTCGGAGAAGTCGTTGCCTTGAAAACCCGGTGAAGCTGTTCTACTCCGCATGCGTGAGACTGACCAGCGGCGCTGGCTGGCTGGGTGGTGGGAGCCCTTGCCTGTCCTTCTCCCCTCCCCATGCAGACCCTTCTCCGGAACTGCCTCCCACCCCTGGAAGGAGAGGTCTGCTTGTGAGTTGAAGATTTCCAGGGCCGCTGACTAAGATCCCTGAGAGAGTGCTCATCTCATTCCCCACCCACCACCCACCCCCTCCCCATTTTGGCTTCTCCTCACCCCTTACTCACAAAGCAGCCCAGGACCTGGGCCACGTGCAGAGGGCTGCTCCACTTCTCTACCTGCTTGTCCACGCTCAGCAAGTCCAGGCAGAGGTCGATGGCCTCCCTCTCACACTGCATGGATCACACGAAACAGCGATGAGGTCTCCAGGGCAGGGACCCACCCCACAACCCAGCCCCGCCATCCCTCCTGCTCCAGATTCCGCTTGTCCTCCCTTACCTCCTGGTCTGACTTTTCCCGCCCCCCCACTGTGCCCCTGGTTTCTGTGCCAGCCAGTCCCGTTCCTTGCTTGGTACGGGACGACGCCGTCTGACTGATTTTGTTTTTATTGCTCAGTGTGGAGTGAACTCCTGCTGCTCCTGTCGGCTCTGAACAGAGCAGACTGACAAAGGAGGAAGGAAGCACACTTGGACAAAGCTCGATCCCATATGGAGAACACCAAAGAACTTGGGAAGAAAAGCTAAAAGACAAAAACCCTTCCAAAGACTCCACAAAGAGAAGCTTCTCGCAGAGCAGATCCCTTCTAGCCTCTCAAAAGGTGAGAAACTCAATTTATGCTGCTATACTTCTTTTTGCAGCAGCACTAGATAAGTAAAACAGATACACCGAGGCAATGACAACTCAGAACAGAGCGTTTTCCCTGGGACACAGTGGGGAAGGCTCTTCCAGGAGGAGGTAAAATTCAGCCTGTGTGTTTGGGAATGGGGTGACTTTGGAGGGAAGAAACACAGGGGCCTGGTTCTGAAGGGCCTTGGGTGACCAACCAGAGGGTTTATGCTAATTCTCTAGAGAGCGTGTAGTTCAGAAAGATCTACCAGAGCTTTGAGTTTCCTAGGATTGTAGGAAGCAGACTCTGACAGTCATCCAAGATGGTCTACGGGGGTTTGATGAAAGAGAGGCATCACAAGGGTAAAATTGGCTGAAGAAATAGCTGCAAGACCAGGGCTGGGTGGCCCTGCCAGCTCTGGCCTGGCACTGAAGCTTATCGGAGGATCCCTGCCCCCCCCCCACCTGAAGGTCCCTGGTACCTGGCCAAAGTCCCAGGGCTCTGTCTGGATGCAGTTCGCAGTGCCCAGGTAGACGAGGCCGTTCTGGTTCAACAAGTACTCCCTGCGCTGAGCCTCGTTCTCCAGGAAGACTTCGTCCACTGGCGAGAAAGAAGTGAGATCGGTGAGGGCCTTTGGGGTCTGCCCTTGTGGTGATTACATAATCTGGTGTCCATTTGAGACCTGAGAGGATTAAGAGTGAAGGGCTGGAGTCTGGTCTGTCAATCAGGTCATAGCCAATGAGACCTCTGTGTGAACATAGTCTTCCCCTGAAAATTCTGGGAACTCCTGGATTTCCTCGCTGGAGGCGGGAGACACACTCTCTCTGCTCACTCCCTGAGAGATGCCCTCCTGACAAGACACAGGGTGCTATGCCCTGGGAGCTGGAGAAGCCACATGGACCTTCCCTCTGGCAGCCAGACCTCTGGAGCCTGGAGCCACCTAGAGGCCCCTGCCCATGCTGAGATGCTTACAACGCCCCTGGATCTATAAGACTTCCCACCCACTGGCCTGTGATCTTCCTGTATTCAGCATCATTGCACATATTTTGTGAGTCTGAAAAGGACTTTATAGATTGGAATCAGACACGTGGGATAATATCGATTGGTCTTAGGGACTTGATCTGTGTCATTTTCTGAATATTCAACTGCTCTGGTATATAAATCTCTTTCTCATACATTTATGCGTGTCTATGAATGTGTTCCTCTAGTCTACCTGGATTAACACAGCCCTCCAGCTCAGACCCCCTGCCCTCCCTGTGCAGCAGGTCAGATTTGCCTACAGCTCCCTGTCAGCTTTGGGCTTGGTGAACACAGTGGTAGACGTCCTTATTCTGAGATTACTAGGAGGTCGCTAGCAAAGGGGGTCAGAGTCCTGGGCTAACTACGGTGCGAGCCCCAGCCAACCTGGCAGACAGGAAAAAGCCCACCCCAGAAACCGAGTGGTTCCCAAAACGTTGGTAGCCAGGGTGCTGTCAGCGGAGGATGTGGCCACAGCCCAGGGAGCTTCCTAGTGGGCCTGCTGTGAGCTTCCCACTGGTGCCATTTGTGACACGCCCCCCTCAAACAACAACAACGGTGTTCTAGAAAAACAGGCAAAGCTGAGTTGGCAGGGTCAGCAGAAGGGAAGAGCCACACTCGGCATGACAGGGTTTAGATGAGGTGCTGGGCTGAACGGGAAGGAGGCCGGCGCCCTGTGGTGCCTTCACTCCCTATCTCCCCTGGTCTATTCTCGCCTGCTCTCCTCGCCCAGGGGTGAAGCTGGAACCCTGAGGCTTTTAAGGAGGACATTCCGAACTCCAGGGATGCAGAGGATCGATAAGGGGGGAACTCTGCACCTGGCGGGTGAGTGGCATGAGAGAGATGCAGACTGGTTGCTGGGGACGGAGGAGAGAGAGGATTCTAAGTCCCACACAACGCACGGCTGGTGACCCTCCACCCACCCTCCACCCACCCCCCGCTGGCACAAAGTTACTCAGGGCACTTGAAAGTTAGGGTACTAGAACTGGGGATGTGCTCAAAAATACTTGGGCCACAATTTTCAGATCTTGGGCCCAAGGAGCCCTCTACCTCGTCCCCTATCCCCAGTCTCCATCTCCATGAAGTCTGCCTAGCTTTTAAAGTGACCAGATGTCCCGCTTTTAGCAGGACAGTCCCTATTTTAAATAATTTTTCCCAGGGCCTTTTAAAAAAGTCCTGATTTTTGGAAAGAATGCATGACAAGCTAGGGAATGGCTGGAGAATGGGAAGGGAATATACCCTCTCTACTCCCCCTTCTCCAGTCAATGCTTTATCAATGTTAAAATCTGGTCGCTTGAGCTTAGCATGTCTTCTTGGGGAATTATTTCAAATGCAGGTGTGACATTGGCCTTGGGTACAGCATGCTAGCACACATCCCCCTCTCACTTTTATACAGTTCCCCACTTAGAAATGGGAACTTGGCTTCTGTTATATTGTGTACATTTCCCTTTTGAATCTGGGGGGGGGGGCCCATCTCCAAGCCAGCTGAGATGCAACTGAGAGGCCAAATGAGCTCTGAAAAGCTCTTAGCTGTGTATCATCAATGGGCAGAGTCAACCTCTCAGCCCTGCCCAGGCAGACAGGTCCATACGCCCTTACACAGGGAGATTTTACCCAGGCTGGCCCATGAAAGCCCACCCCAAAGGCAAAACCTCTAGCCCAGGATCAAGCCTGTGGATGTCAGTCTAGCACTGTCTCACAACTGCCTTTCTTGTGCCATTGCTTCGGCTGGAAGCACTGGAAGTGGACTCAGTCAGCCAGGCAGGTACTCAAGGCTCTCTGTGTGTGAGGGGAATGGCTTTCGGGTCCTGCGTCAGTATGTAGGGTGCCGTGGGGGTCTCTCCACAGTTGGAGCGGCACTGAGCTCAGGTTTATTTGCTTGGAGCCTGGAGAACACGACTGAACATTGTTTGTTGGCTCCCCTTGAGTTGGCTCCAGTTGAGGGCAAGTCCCATGCATAAGGATTCTGTGGAGTGGATATTGCGATCCACCAGGTTTGCATTGATTCATCTTTCTATCTTTCTTTTTTTTTTTTTTGTGGACATCACTGCCCTGGTGGGAGTAGGAAGCCCAGCCTCACTCCTGGAGAGCTGCTGCTGGATTTGAACAGTCAACCCTGTGGGCTGCAGTCCCGCACACAACCACTACACCACCGGGCTCAGCCCAATTCATCTTTCAAAGTACATCGACAGGCCTTTCTTTCTGGTCTGTGCTATCCAGAAGCTCTGCTGATGTCTGCTCAGCAGAAGAGCAACAACACAAGCCTCCATGGTCAGATGGGTGGTGGCCATGCATTGGCCGGGAACCTTGGACCTGGGTCTTCCTTATGGAAGGACCCTTGGGGGGACAGGGGGTAAGTGCTCAGCCGCTAATGGAATCCACCAGCTTTGCCTCGGTAAAAACATGTGGCCGTCTGTTCTGGAAGATATCTACACCCCCGAAAACCCTACGAAGCTGTTCTGTTCTGTCCCATGGGGCTACGGTGAGGCAGAGTCAATGTGATGGCAGTGGATGGTTTCTCCCTCGTGGAAAGGAGATCTACCAAGGAAGGGGGGTGGGAAGCCCTCAACTCACAGCCGTCGGTCAATGTCGACTCACGGCCACGGACAGGAGAGGGTACATCTGCCCCCGTGAGCTTCCAAGACTGTAACTGTTTGCGGGAGTGGAAAATCCCGTCTTTCTCCCATGAAGCGGCTGGTGGTTTTGAACTGCTGACCTTTGGAATCACAGCCCAACACAGAGCCAATCAGCCACCAGGGCGGGAAGCCCTTGCAATTCAAAATTTTCTATTATCTTTCTTAAGGAGAGTTCTCCAAATAGCCTACACTTCAGAGCTCACAAAACCTGGGTTCGCACTGTAGACACACTTGGGGAGCTCAAAGGGAGAGGCAGAGAAACCCACCCTGTAGTTTGCTTTCATGTTTCATGTCCACAGAGCTTCCCAGTGTGTTTGCTCCCTCTGCCTGCATACACTCCCTCCCTCCCACCAGAGTGGTTTCAGTTCATCCCTACGTGTTTGTGGCCCAAACAGCCTGAGCCAGCACCAGGGCTTGAAGGTGAGAAGAGCTTTGGCTTTCTGTGGGAAGTCCAAGAGTGCTACAAGCCCAGCCACTGCCCACCCAGGGAGGAGAGAAGGCACTGCAGGAACGGAGTGAGCTGGCCTGGAGCTGGGGCAACTGCTTCCTAGCTGACCTGCCAAGCAACCCTGGTGTTTTCAGTTTCCTGGGCAGCTCAGCTTGGCCCAGGCCCGAACTCACCTCGATTCCAGGGGTTAAAGAGCAGTGTGAACTTGCCCAGGAGACACTTCTTCTTGCTGGAGGACTGCAGCAGGAGTGAGTAGTGGCCAATGATGGCATTTGCGGGCGTCATCACAGACAGAGTCCAGGACCGGGCATTTCTCTCCTTTACCATGGCACTCCACGTTGTGTTCGCCCCCAGACTGGAGATGGGGAATTTGACTTGGGTTCTATCGGTCTTGGAAGGCTGTCTGCCTGCAGACACAGTGATGAAATCCATCATTTGCCTTTTGACCATGATTCAGGGCAATGAAATCAGAGTGTGGCAGGGATGCAGGGCGTGCCAGCTGCAAGCTGCCTCTGGAGGCATAAAGGGTGATGAGTTCCTAGGACCCCTGACCCACACCTGTGAGCGCTGCAGAATCTAGAGCAGCGGTCCTCAACCTGTGGGTGCCAACTTCTTTGGGGGGGGAGGGGGTTGAACGACCCTCTTACAGGGGTCACCTGATTCATCACAGTAGCAAAATGACAGTTAGGATGTAGCAAGAAAAATCATTTTCTGGCTGGTGGGGCACTACAACATGAGGGACTGAATGAAAGGGTGGTGGCATTAGGAAGGTCGAGAACCGCTGAGCTAGAGAATGGGCAAACTCTTCATGGATGCTAAGTGCTGTTGAATCTGTCCCGCCTCATTACAACAGAACAAAGCTCAGCCAGGTCCTTGGCCCAGCTCACGAGTGTTTTGGCTGAGCCCGTGGTTGTAGCCACGATGGCAATCCATCTTGCCAAGGGCAAAGTGATAGGGCCAGTTTTCTAGGGCGACGCTAATGGGAGGATTCAGTTTGCCTGTAAAGTACTTAGCCCCGAATCACGAGTGTAGTAGGGACCCCCAAACCAAACTCGCTGCCATCGAGTAGACTGTGAGTGACTCACAGCCACCCTCTAGGACAGAGGGACACTGCCCCTGCGGGCTTCTACGACGGTACATCTTTAGGACAGTCGGAGGCCTCGTCTTTCCCCTGCAGGTGGGTTGTGTCCAACTGTCCCTCGTGAGGTTTCCAGCCCACATGTGGATCCCACCAGGCCACCCGTAGCCATTGAATGTTATCATCAACCTGGATTATATCCCATTCAGACTTTTCTAGAAAGTTGACTTGGAGGCGATGAAAAAGGGACCGGTTTGTGATGGGATGATGTTACTGAGCAACTCCCGAATCATAATAAGTGATTATTTCCATAATCACCGTAGTGCTGCCAGGTCAGTGGGGCTCAGGTACAAGGAGGGTCATGTCTCCTCTGGTTCTCTGAGGAGGTGCTAGAGTAAGAACCTTAGAATTGCTGTGGAAGGGGTCTAGGTCAGCCCCACGTACCAGTTTGTGCAACAAGGACCACCTTCTTCAGCATCCGCAGAAAGGCTTTGACCGGAGCCCGGAAGTGCAGGATGATGGTGAAGGACTGCCCTCTTCTCACGACCAGGTGCCTGGAGCTGATGGCCTTGGTGTGGTGCTCCTTGTTGTTTTTCGCAGCCTGGAAGTCACAGTTCTGGATCCCCAGGCCTGTTGTGAAGAAGAGGGAAATCACGGTGGCGAGGTGAATGTACAAAATACGACATGGTTTAAAATCAGCCAGCCATGTGCCAGGGCCGCCGCCTCTGTATGCACAGTAACTCATCAAGGAAGCAGATTCTATGAAGAAGAGTGTGGTCTGGACATGGGAGGAAGGCTTATTAAGGACCTGGGACATGCGGCCACACAATCTTGCTTGCCGACAGCGAGGCGTTCTCGAAGCACTTGCTGATGAAGATGGGATGTCAGCCTTCGGTATGGAAGACAGCTCACGGTGAAGAAGACCCACATCCTCCCAGCTGGCCCAAGAGGTCACCTCATGATCAGAGGAGAAAAGAATGAAGTTGCCGAGGGCTTCCTCGTGCTTGGGTTGTGGCCGATGCCATGGAAGCAGCCGTCCAGAGACCCAAAGGACACGCTGCCCCGGGCATCCCGCTGTGCAAGACGATGGGCAGCAGAGGGACGCACGACCTGGTGCGGGTCTCCCTCCTCATTGTCGTGATGTGCGAGCCCCTTGTGGCAGCCGCGGTGTCTGTCCATTTCCTTGATGACCTTCGACTTTACCAAGCACGAGGTCCTGCTCCTGCTAGCAGGTCCAGAGTCTCACCATCTCATCATTCTACCGCTAGGAACATCCTGGCTGTCCTTCTTCCAAGGCAGTCCCTGGTGGTTTAGATGTTCCTTACCAAGCGTGATAATTCAAATGCATCAACTCTCCCTCAGTCTTCCTTAGTGCGTGTCCCGCTTCCACATGCGTATGAGGCTAGTGGAAACATCATGGCATGGGCCATGTGCACCTTGGTCCTCAGAGTGACAGTCTTGCTTTTCAACAGTTTAGAAAGATCTTGTGCAGCAAATTTGCTGAATGTACAACGTCATTTAATTTCTTATTTGCTGACTTAATAGTTTTATTGAAATGTAGCTCACAGATCATACAATCCATTAATTCAATCACCTTAGGCAGTGTGCACGCATCACTAGAATCAATTTTAGACAATCTTCTTTTTTATACTCATTGTTATTAGTTCTTAATTTCCCCCCAACCTCCCCTATCATCCCCTCAAGAAACCATTACTTCTGTCTTATCACTATTGATTTACCTATCTGGAATTTCATATACAGAGAAACATACCCAAAACAAAACAACAACAAAAGCTAACAATAACAAAATAAAACAGAAAAATCTCAACCAATAAGGAAGCAGAAAATATTAAAAAGTAGGAAAAATGTAAAGTCAAAAGGGGAATCACATGATCAAGTGTTAAATTTTAACCTAACTGCAACTGGAGTAACCCAGTTTCCAATGCATTCTGAATGACAGCAACACTGCTCACAGCCCTAGTCTGCGGGGCCAAAGGGGATTCACCCTATGCCTAATCTACATGTGTTGTCTCTTTGATTCCTTTAAAAATCGAACCAAATTTGAAATGGATCGAAAGGGAGATCAGATGATAAGATGTTACATTTTTTTTTGGGAGGGGGCATCACTGCTCTCCGGCGGTGGGAGTAGGAGGCCCAGCCCCACTGCTGGAATTGAACCTCCGTCCCAGTGGGCCGCAGTCCCGCGCACAACCACTACGCCACCGGGGCTCAGCCCAAGATGTTACATTTTAATCTGACTTTATATGCCACAATTGATTTACAGTGCTCTCTGCCTGATAGTAAGGTATTCACATCCCTCAATGATGATCACAGGGGATTAGTCAGAGGCTTAATCCATGTGTCAACCCTGAAAATGGATTTGGGGCTTATAATGTCATCCATACCCTTCTACAAAACCAATGTTCACAACTTAAACGCTGATACCATCCCCTCCTTCAGATTTGGCTTTTATTATTCACAACCCCTGGATCACATAGCTGGTGTGTTTCTTTATCATGGACTTAGTTGACCCCTCACTTAGGTGCCCACTTACATGAAGACAAGCCTTTAAGATCTCAGGTGCCATTCTGGGCGCCATCTGGTTTCTCCCCAAATGTTTGCTAAAGCACCTGTGTCTTCAGGGGTCATCATGAGGGGGAGCGTCAAGCAGGGCTAAACCATAAGAATGAATTGACCTTAGTTTGGGGCTAGAATTAAGTATGAGCGCTCAATCCATTCATATATCTATGGTTTATATTTGTCTCTGGTTCACTTTACAGAAACCATTATACTTTTTATGATAGCACGTTATAAATCATCCCTGTGAGGCACAAGGTAATTCTTTTGATACTGTCATTATTTTAGCCAACGTTATATAATTTAAAACACTGTTGAAAAGAGGAAGTTATATAGTCTGATTACACATAGAAATATATGAGTTGTTGACTTGTATAAATTAAACTCTTAAGTGATTGAACACTATTTTTACAAACAATAGGGGTTGGTGATAGGGCAAAACTTTCAATAATATTCATTCACAATGCCAGAGCCATGCTAACCAGACTAATACAAGCAAAGAGGGCATTCACATAGTAATTATATGGTAGCTTCAGCTTGCTGTTCACAAGGCAACAGATTTGCGTCAAAGTCCAATGTCCACCAGTTCTATATTCTTGGGATTACACGCATGTTTCTTCTCACATGAGAACATTTCAGCCTTAAGTCCAAGGGCTACTGGTGAGTTTAAGTTCAAGCCCAGTTCATTTAGTGGGGTTTCCACATCAACTTCTTCTGGTGTTGCCAGGTGTTGAGGGATGTCGTGTGCATTGAAAGAACATAATCTAAAGTTCCAGTACTCTAGTAAGCCTGGGTTGCCAAGGGATGGATACAAACTAGGTCAAAAGTGGCCACTTGGGACCACCCCCTAGCCAGGCCTATTCTCCCCTTAGGCTCTATATGAGTATTAGTAAGCATTTTTCCTCCAATGGAAGGTTGCTTCTTCCCACTTTCCTACCACCCGAAATGTGATTGCCGTCACTGAGAAATATATGCTCCCCTACTCCCACCCATCTTGACTTGACTTTCCAGCAAGCTTTGCTTATCAACCCGGTAGGAGGGTCTTAATTTGGGGTGACCTAAGTATATACTTTTGGATGGTAGCAACTGAATGGTCTTCTCCCCTCCCTCGCATCTTGAAAAACCAACCCCACTCTGAGACAAGTTCTCCTCTCTTAAAGTGTCTTTTAAGATGTCCCTATGGAGGGGGTGATATGCTAGGCAGGCTCTCTTCTTCGTTGCTTGGGAGATCTGATTAGATTACATGGCCTGGGAGCAAAAACCTGCCCTCTTCCTGGTGTCAATGTCATTTAATTTCTCGACTGCTGTCTCCATGGGCATTGATTGGCTCCAAGCAAGATGAAATCTGCGACAATTGCAAACTATTCTTCATTTATCATGGTCCGGTGGTGAGGGTTTTGGTTTTCTTTACACTGTGTTGTAATCCTTACTGAAGACTGCAGTCCTTGATGTCCATCAGCTAGTAAAAATATAGACACACTCAACAGATATCAAGCTGAAAAACCTGCGGAACAAAAACTTAATCCTGGAGTTGCAATTGTGAGATTTGATGGACAAAATATTGAGCGAAGTGGGAAGCATCAAAAGAATGTGGGAGGGATATTCCAAGTCACTGTACCAAAAAGAGCTAGTCAACATTCAACCACCCAAGAGGTAGTGTACAATTAAGAACCAATTGCACTAAAAGAAGGAGTCCAAACTGCACTGAAGGTATTAGCCAAAAACGAGGTTCAGGAATTGACAACCTACCAGTTGAAATGTTTCAATAAACAAATGAAGCACTGGAACCCCCCCTTCTGTGTTAAGATATTTGGGAGACAGATACCTGGCTAACCAACTGGAAAAGATCCATATTTGCACCCATTCCAAAGAAAGGTGACCCACAAGAAAGGGGAAATTATCAAACAATGTCACTTGTATTATATGTAAATAAAATTTTGCTGAATAGAGGAACTGCCAAAACTCAAACAATACCTGGTAGAGAAAGTGAAGCCAGATGGCTCTTGGTCAAAAGCAGAGAATACTAGAAAGATGCTTACTTGTGTTTTATTGATTATGCAAAGGCATTCAGCTATGTGCATCATAACCACCTATGGATAATCTTGAGAAGAATGGAAATTCCTGAAAGCTTAATTGTTCTAATGCAGAGCCTGTACAAGGACGAAGAGGGATTGTTTGTACAGAACCCAGGAATTATGCATTGCTCAAATCAGAAAAGGTGTGTGGCAGGGTTGTATCCCTCCACCATACATACTTATACAATATTTATGTTGAACCAGTAATCTGAGAAGCTGAACTATATGAAGAATGAGGCATCAGGATTGGAGGAAGGCTTATTAACAACTTACAATAGACAAATGATACAACTTTGCTTACATGCAAAGGCATTCGACTATGTGGATCAAGCACAGAGAGAGATGGGCAGAGGGTAAGCAGGGGATTGCTTTGAAGTGGGACAAATGCCATAAAAGAGTGGCTCCAAGTTCTCCAGGAGCTTAGAAGGCGGGCTCTGCCTAGAGAGTCGGTGAAGCCTTCAAGAGGGGATCTTAGGAGAGGAGCAGCTGGCTGCCAGATAAAGAAGAGGCAGGGGAAGCTTTCCAGACTGAACCGAAGTCCAAATGAACTCTGAATAGCAGCTCTCCAGGTAACAGCAGATCGTTACAGGGACTCAGCTGCCCCAAGGCTCAGAGATCGTGACATGCAGTCTTGCACAGCTAGGTTACAGAGTCTCCAGACGCAAGGCGCATCCCAGGGGCTAACCCTGTCTCTGTGCTCAGCAGAGAGGAGCCATCTCTTGGTTTCTGGACATCATGCTTGGTAAAGTAGAGGGGCAGCCAACAAGAGGACGAGGTGGCTGGACAGAAGTGGCTCCAACAATGGGCTCGAACAGAAGAACAGTCGTGAGGATGCCACAGGACAGGAAGGTTTTGTTCTGTGAAACATAAGGTCTGAGATAAGTCAAGGTAGCTCTGCACATGAGCTGCACATGACAGCAGCACCCTGCAGATACAACAGGGGTGAACAACTTCAAGCTCATGAAAAAGGTACCGTGTAGTAAAATAACCGGGATGTTATGAGCTGAGAACACGCTACCTTTTAAAAAATATTATTTCTTTACTTGTAAGTTTATACAACTGAAATCTGAAATATGACTTTGTTTAAGAACAAAGGTGTTTAAGAACAAAGGTAAGTGTTGGGCTGTTACCCTCTAGGCCTAAGATTCAAGTCCGCCAGTCACTCCAGGGAGCTATAGGAGATGGTCAGGGTCCATAAAGATTTACAGCCGCAGAAACACTGTACAGCACGGCGCTCAACCTGTGGGTCGCAATGCCTTTGGGGGTCAAATGAGCTTTCACGCAGGTCACCTGATTCATAACAGTAGCAAAATGACAGTTATGAAGTAGTAATGAAGATCATTTTGTGGCTGGAGGTCACCACCCTGAGGAAGGTCCAGAACCCTTGCTCTACAGGGGTAGAGTCAGCATCAGCTCTGTGGCAGCAGGTGAGCGTTTAAGAACTGGTGTGCAAGGCTCTTGAAAATTTAGCAATTTGCTTTTGCGAGTTGGTTCAAGCTTATCCAAACAAGCTCTAGCACACCATACGTGCAGTTCATGCTCAGTGAGTCTTATCCGGTGGCTCGGGGTGCTCTGCCCATCATGCCTTGGAAGGATTTGATGTCCAGGAGTGTTCTCTGGTTAGGGACTAGAGTTGGCTCTCTGATAGCTGATAGTTTTAATTAGTCTTGGTCTGCTTTTATTTATTTATTTATTTTGGGGGCATCACTGCCCTCTGGTGGGAGTAGGAGGCCCAGCCTTGCTCCTGGAGAGCTGCTGCTGGATTTGAACTGCCAACCCAGTTGCCCATCATACACATAGCAAATTGACCAAGCTGGGGCGTGAGAGAGTTTCTGCTGTCATAGAACCACATCATCTCTATACCTAGTCTTATCCTCTGCCCACCCCAAAACACACACCGAGGGAAAGGTCGTGTCACAGCCCAAGAAATATTTGATTTTTTGGGAGGGTGGTTTGAGTCTGATGACCTCTGTCTTATGATGACCCTGGGATCAGAAGACAAACCCACGTAACCACCCCCGTCGTCATGATAACAACCACCCATTGACAACAGCGACCCCACTAACGACTTGCTAGCTGCCCAGCCATCACATTACCAGCACCCACTGAACGACCCCACTCAGCAGAGGGACGCCATCATATCTTCTGCCCTCCACACCACCCTCATCTCCACCCTGAGCAGCACCCACTCACTGTCACTCCCATACCAGCAATAAGCACACCGCCATGCTCAACTGCCGCCCTCCACCCTGGAAAGAAAACAGAAGGATGGAGGGGCTGCAGCCAGCTCACTGAGCCCTGTGGAGGGAGCTGGCTTGGCTCACCCTGTCCCATGGCGGCAAGCTGCTCTTGGTCTCTGGACCACAGGAAATGCCTGCTGTGAATTGTCGCCTCTGGGATCCTCTTCGAAGGTGTCCTCTTAGCAGGAAATGGTGGAGGTCCCTTGGTCGGTTTCAGAACCTGTGACGAGTGGAGTTTCCCTCCACTCTTCTGAACTCCTTGATAAGTTTCTTCTCCCCTACTCCCTCCACACGGCAATCTCTTAGGCCAGCTGCTGGGTGGAACCCATTTTCACTTTATCTCTGGGGCCAGGAGGCCCAGGTAAGGGTCTGACTGGGGAGTCTGGGTGGGGGCTGCGTAGCAGGAAGATCTGCTGGAAGGCCGAGGGAGCCCTTCATGTCTGTTGTTTCTGTGGCCTCAGGAGCCCCTCAGAGAGTCATCCGTGTAATCCTGAAAGACCCTGTAAGAGATGGCTCCCACGTCCAACTCCTAATCGCAGGCCCTCAGGATGCCAGGAGTCACAAGTTGTTCTCTATCCCTGACTTTGAAAACGGAGAAAGGTGTTGCTCTGAGGATTGGTCAGTGTGAGAGGCACACGGAGGTGGAATCGGTTGGCGAAAAATAAACGTCCTAAAAGCAGAACCTCAGCTCTGAGACACTCTGCCACGAGCAGGTTGGTGCCCATCTAGAAACTCAGGGCCTCTGCCGGGGTACATTTCTCCTTACTTGGCCACGCAGGAGCCCCAAGAAAGACTTTCCCACTTTGCCCTCTGTGGTGTTCTAAATCCCAGCTTTTGCTTGAGCCTCTGCAGCCGTGTCAACAGAAGCACTCTGGGGCCGGGGCGTAGGGAAAGACTGCATGTGTCTGTGCGGACGCTCTGCCTCCACTGTCCTCAAATTGCTTTTGGCTCACAGGCGGATTGCTCCGTGAGGGCCCCGAAGCTGTCCGTTTCCGTGCGACTGCCCTGCCACTGTGGCCGGTGGGTTGGACTGTTGCCTCTGGTTTCCACGCTGCGCTCTTTCTTCTCCCCTCCCATGGAATCCCCACAGAAGGATGTAAACCAAACGATGGTGGGTAAGAAAGAGAGGGCTTTTCTGTGCGTTGAGCTGCTGACTGCCAGGACAGCAGTCTGAAAACATCAGCTGCTCGGAGGGACAAAGACTTGATTGTCTTCTCCCATGAAGCTCATAGATGCAGGTCTACCCTGTCCTCCAGGGTCACTGTGCTGTGGAAGCTGCCTCGGTGGCAGTGAGTCTGTCCTTTCGTACCGCAACAATATTGACTCGTCATACTAATTTTGTTTTATGTAAAAGAAGAAGGCAAACAGTTGCTCTCCAAATTATTGTCGGCATTGTGAGGTGCCCTCAAGCGGGCCCCCCCCCCCCCCCCCCGTCATAGAGGCTCTGTGTGCACAGAACCACACCCTCCCTCGTCCCTGGCCACCCACAGCCTGTTGCTGTCCTCGGGGTCTTCCTCTTCTTCTCTGACCTCCTACTTTACCCACCTAATGGCTCTTTAAAAAAATGTCGCCTTTTATTTATAAAAGCCTGACAGCCTCACATCTTTTTTATTATTTGTGCAACTATTTGTTAATATACATAAGAAAAGCATTATCTAATTCAGCAACTTCTATATGTGTAATCCAGTGCATTGATTACACTCTTCCTGTCGTACAACCACAGCCTTTCCCAAATTATTCTACCACCATTCACACACCCTCAGTGCCCCCAGAGCCAAACCTCTTCCTCCTTCACCCCTGGTAGCCACTGGTCAAACTTGCTTTCTCTCTCTCTCTCTTCTTTAGTAGTCTTCTTGATATAATATTCACATATCATACACTGCCATAGTTGCTTTTAAAAGGAGTTGTACAGGCATCAACACAATTAGTTCTAGGGCTCCTCTCCCCCGCCCACATTCATTGTTTTCCCTCAACTGCCCTCCACCACCCTACAAATTACCCTGCAGGACTCGATCCCTCCTGGGGACATGCCCAAAGCACCTGAGGATGGCCGGCCTCACTGTGAAGGAACTTTCTGATTGTTCTTCTTCCAGCAGAGATTCCTCTATTCTTCTTGCAGTCCGTGGTATGCTCCACATTCCTTGCCAATGTCATGGTTCATAGGCATCAATTCTTTGGGGGTCTTCCTTATATACTGTCCAACTTTTACATGAATATGATGCAATTGAAGATATCATGACTAGGGTCAGATACACCTTAGATCTTAACGTAACATTAAAAATATCATGTTGTTGAGGGCTGTACAACTCTTCTCCCAATCCATACAAACATTGTGTCAAGCACATTTGTACATTTGCTGCCATCATCATTCTAAAAAGCATTTTCTTTTTACTTTAGTCTTTGGCATCACCTCCTCACTTTCCTCCTCCCCCCCTACCCCCTTCACGAACCCTTGATAATTTATAAATTATTATTTTTCATGTCTTATATTGACCGATGTCTCCCTTCATCCACTTTTCTGTCGTCCATCTCCTTGGGAGGAGGTTAGATGTACATCATTGTGCTCGGTTTCCCCTTTTTCCTCCCACTTCCCCTTCCCCTTCTGGTATGGCTACTGTCATTATTGGTCCTGAGGGGATTATGTGTCCTGGATTCCCTGTGTTTCCAACTCTTATCTGTACCAATGTACATGCTCTGGTCTAGCCAGATTTGTAAGGTAAAATTAGGGTCATGAAGGGGGAGGGGGAGAGGGAAGAAGCATTAAAGAACTAGAGGAAAGTTGTACGTTCCTATTCTGTACCCTGACTGGCTCACTTCCTTCCTGTGACCCTTCTGTAAGAGGATATATAATTGTTTACAGATGGACTCTGGGTCTCCACTCTGCACTCATCCTCATTCACAGTGGTATGATTTTTGTTCTGGGTCTTCCATGTCTGATACCTGATCCTATGGACATCTCATGTTCACACAGGCTACTGTGCTGCTTTCATGTGGGCTTTGTTGCTTCTCAGCTGGATGGTCACTTGTTTTTCTTCAAGCATTTAAGACCCCAGACACTATATCTTTTGATAGCCAGGCACCATCAGCCTTCTTCACCGATTTTGTTTTTGCACTCGCTTGGTCTTCAGCGATCCTGTTGGGAAGGTGAGCATCATGGAGTGTCAGGTTAATAGAACAAAGTACTCTTGCATTGAGGGATTACTTGAGTAGAGGCCAATGTCCATCTACTACCTTAAGACTAAGTCTATAAATATATGCACATAGATCTATTTCCCCACTGTCATATATATATTTTACATGCTTGTATTTTGACCTCTATAAATGCCCTTTGCCTCCTAGTTCTTTTCTCTATTTTCTTTTACTTTCCTCATGTCCCACTATCATGTTCAGCCTTCATTTGGGTTCTGTAATTCCTCTCAGTTACAATGCCCTTGATCAAGCCCTACCAGGTCTCCTACACCCTCCTACAATCGATTTTTGATCTTTTGTTTTTCCCTTGTCCCTGAGTTTGTAAACACTACTCCCTTTCCCCTACCTCCCCCTCTTCCATGTCCCCCTGGAACTATTGGTCCTATTGTTTTCTCCTCCAGATTGTTTATTTTGCCTATCTTATCTAGATAGACATGCAGAGATAATAATATGCACAAAAACAAGACAGAGAAAAACAAGGAAGCAAAAGGAAACAAAATGATGACAAACCAATGGAAAAAAAAAGAGAAAAATCTGTAAATAGCTCAAGGTCTGTTTGTTGACCTTTAGGAGTGTTTTCCAGTTGAGTCAGATGGGGTGCCAGGCCCTGGCTCCTAAGTCTATTTTGGGTATTGTTCTGTTTCACTTGTTGTTCTCTTGCATGTCTTTAGTGTTTCCTCTTGGTGGGGTGTGGTCAATTCCCATACTGTGTCTCTGGTGTGAGGGACACCATGTCTCATGGTGGGGCTGGCCCTAGGATCCTCTCTCTGCATTGGCTGCTCTGAGCAGGAATATCTTCCTCAAGGCTTGGTGGGCAGGATGTGCTGCACTCTCTCCCTCCCCCTTCATTTGCTCCTGTGTGCTCTGATCAGACATGTCCTTCTCCCTGAGCAGCACTTCAGTGCTGTCCTCTGACGTGAACTCTTCTGGGAGAAAGGGGAGCTGTCCGCGTAGTTGGGGTTGAGGCTGGACTCTCAGACCTCTCTATTGTTTGAATCCTTTGATTTCTTGACTGCTGCTTTCTTGGGTATTGATTGTAGTTCCAAATAAAATGAAATCTTTGGCAACTTCAATATCTTCTCTCTATTATGATGGTACTTATTGGTTCAGTTAAAATTTTTGTTTTCTTTGGGTTGGTGTCACCCATACTGAAGGCTGCAGCCTTTGGTCTTCACAGTAAGTACTTCAAATCCTTTTTGTTTTAAGCAAGCAAGGTTGTGTCAGCTGTGCCTCACAAGTCTTTCTCCCATCCTGATTGTACACTCTTATATAGTATAGTTTCTTGTATTATTTCCTTGGCATCCAGGTTGAATACATTTGGTGAGAGACTACCACCCTGATATATACCTTTCTGGATTTTAAGCCATGCACCAGTACCTTGTTCTGTTCAAACAACTGCTGCTTGGTTTGCCTCCGGGTTCTGCAAGAGCCTGTTATATCGTTCGCTGTGATTTTAGAAGTCCAAGTCTGTTGCCATTGAGCTGATTTTGACTCACAGTCACCCTAAGTTGGGGTCCTGAGACTGTGAAGATGTACAGGAGCAGACAGCTTCGTCTTTCTCCCATGGAGAAACTAGTGGATTTGAACTGACAACCAGGCAGTTAGTAGCCCAACACCGAATCCACAACACCATCAGTGCCCTTCATCAGTCGTTAGACAGATACAAATCAAAACTGCCAGGAGATTCCATCTCAGCAACAGTGCCATTGATTTACAAAGAACAAATATTGGTGAGATTTCTGGGGAAGCTGGAAGTCTTTTAAACCACTGGTGGGACTATAAAATGATATACCCATGGAAAATTGTATTGTGCATCCTTAAAAATCTAGAAGCAGGGCTGAGGCCTGGTGGCATAGTGGTTGTGTGCGGGACTGTAGCCCACTGGGATGGAGGTTCAATTCCAGCTCCCAGGAGCAAAGGCTGGGCCTCCTACTCCCACCACCTGAGGACAGTAATGCCTAAAAAAAAAAAAAATCTAGAAGCAAAAAATGATCTAGAAACATAAGAAGAAACTATATGTGCTTCTTTAAAAAGACTAGAAATAATGCCCCTTTCCCCCAAAAATTAGAAATAGAGGAAGAAGAAACTGAGCCAGAGACTTTCATAGCAAAGAGAACAGACTTCGGAGGTTATCAAGCGAGAGGGGCAAGGAGGGTGATCTGAAGCAGCAGGCTAGATAATTGACACATGGTAACTTGGGCGAAGAAGAAGGCAGTAATTCACAAGAGGAAAAAGATAAATGACAGGCGTGAGGGAGGGGGAGGTGTTAACTAGGAGGGTGGGGGTTGACAAATAATATAAACTCATACAAAATTGATAGCCTGAAATTGAAAACTCCCACCTAACTCACAATTTAAAAATTTTGGGGCTAAAAAATATAAATACCAGACGATGCAGCAATTGTACTCTTGAGTGTATACCCTAGAGAAGTAAGAGCGATGATCCCAATAGGCATATGGACTGAATTGTATCCCCCCAACTATGTGCCAACATGACGGGGCCATGATCCTCAGTGGTTCAGCAGTTGTATAGTGATACAACTTTGTAGTTAAGCAGTGATCCCCCATGAACGATCTGATATGATATGTCAATCAGTTATAAAAGGATGACAGGTGGGATCGAGACCCTCAATCCCATCACAGACCCTGATTGTCAGGTAGTTTCCCTGGGACATGCTGAACAACACCTTTTCTCTTGTCAGAGCAAAAGGAACAGAGAGGTGACGGCAGAGAGAAGGGCGCACTACCGCCAAGAAAGAAGAGCTTGGAGGGGAGTGTGTCCCTTGGAGGCAGGGTCCTGCACTTGACGTTTTCTGGATCCAGGGGAAGGTTGATGGCAAGACACCTGAGCATCTCAAGGAATTCCATGCCTACAGCTGGTGAGAGGAGACAAGGTCTTCCTACCACTAAGAAAGTAGAGCCAGGAGTGGACTTAGGGAGAGAGAGTTAGTCTCCTTAGCGCTTGGGCACTGAATTCAAATTTCCAGCTTTCTAATGTGTGAGAGATTAAGCTTCTGTTTATTAAAGCCATCTACGTGTGATATTTCATTTATAGCAGCACTTGATAGCGCACTAAAACACACACTGCAGCACTGTTAATTGTAGCACTGTTTACAGTAGTAAAAAGATGGTGATAACCTAGGTGTCTATCAGCATATGGATGGATACCAAGTTATGATACATTGGAACACTAAGCAATGGTGAAGAATAATGAGTCTGTGAACCATCTCACAACCTGGAGGAATCTCGTGGACATTATGCAGAGTGGAATCAGCCACTCACGAAAGGGCAGAAATTGGACAACTATTATAAAAAGTCAAGAAGAAGCTTGCACACTTAAAAAAAAATTTAAAAAGCAAACCAAAACATTCTTTGATAATTACCACTCTGGTGAAGGAAAAGGCAACACAAAATAGGCAAAGACACTGACTAGACAGAGAAAGACACTGAGGAGCACTGACCTGGTGGCAGTGAGGTTGGTTTGGATTTATGGTAAATATAGCATACACAATCTTGCAGCAGCAGTAAAAATAAACAATAATTTGTGAGTGGATACATAAATAAATATGTGTGTTAAATAGGTGTGGGAGGTCCTATAGGACTATACTCATGTGCATAGATAGCTGTGGTTGTGAAATTTTCTACATACTTTTCTGTGCCGCATGTGTCATAATAGAGCACGGAGGGCACGCAGCCCAGGAAACTTCGCACACATAACCAGACATCTTGGGAGGCAGAACGACTGCTCTTGAAGGCTAAGGGTCATCATTCGTGGAAATGCTCATCAGTCGGCATGACAAACTTCATAAAGAGAATGCTCTGCACCCTGGTTTGGTGAGTCTTAGCTGGGGTCGCAAAAGGAATCTTGCAAGTGATCCTCTAGGATAAAACGATTGGTCTCTTCTTGCCCAAAGCAAAGAAGAGTGAAGAAAACAAAAGCAAAACTCAAGGCGATTAGTCCAAAGAGCTCATGACCCACACGAACCACAGTTTTCTCCAGCCTGACATGAGAAGGACTAGAGGGTGCCTTTGTACCAGTACTGATCATTCTGACCAGGAACACAATAGGAAGGACCTGGTTAGAATGGGAGAGGAATAGACAACAACTCAAATTCATAGAAAAGACAGGCTTATTAGTCTGATAGAGATTAAGTCACCCTTCTAACATGAAACGTCAAGAAACCACTCCTAGAGGCCACCTTTCAATGAACTCATAGACTGCTCCATGCAACAAATAATAAAACGTGTGAGAAATGTTCTCCTTAGAACAACTAACTGTATGAAACCCAAAGGCCACGTTTCCCCCCAAAATAAAGATGAGAAGACAGGGAGAGAGAGAAAGACTGCACAAGAGGACCTGGAGAGTGTGCAACCAGTGACACAGAAGCATTTGTGTATGGATTACTGGATGGAAATCATACATGAGTAGAAAACATCCATGTGAAGGTGGAGTCTCAGAAGGAGACTAGAGAATGTTTGAAGATATAATGCCAAGAATGCTTCAAAACACCCATTCAAGAAGCGCTAAGGCACTACACACAACAAAGATTCCTCAAAAGGAGGTTGAAGGGGGGAAGCTGACATGATCAAAACAAGGTCAGTAAATTCTGGAAAGCTTAAAAATAAATCAACAAATGCCCATTACACTTTTCCTTCCTGTTTCGAGTAGTCAATGAAGTGAGTCCTTCCTCTATAAAATACCTACCTTGAAGGTCTGTTATGAAGATGAACCAGTACAATCTGGGTCAGGACTGGCAGGGGCAGAAGATGGATAAATGGTCGGTGATGCCAATCCTACAGCAAGAGCTTGATGGTGGAAAGAAAAGACACTGGATGTGGAACTAGAAGACCTGGGATCGAGTCTCATTCTACATTTTCAGACTTTCAGGCCTTGAAGAAGTCACATCACTTCCTCTGACGCTCAATTTCTCAGCAATGTTGTTGTTGTTTTTGTTGGTAGGTGCCTTCGAGCTGGTTCTGCCCCTTCGGGACCCAATGCACAACAGAACAAAGCACTGTCTTGACCTGCACTGTCCTCATAATTGTTCTTATGCTTGAGCTCATTTTCAGTCACTGTGTCAATCCATCTCACGGAGGGCTTTCCTCCTTTTCACTGCCCCTCTCCTTTATTGAGCACGATGTCCTCTTCCAGGGACTGGTCTCTTTAGACAACATGTTCAAAGCATGTTAGACAAAATCTCATCACCCTTACCTCTAAGGTCTTCCATAGACAATGTCCCACTTTCATGCATATGAGACAGTTGAAAATACTATGACTTGGGTCAAGCACACCGTAGTCCTTAACTAACCACCTTGCTTTTCAATACTCTAAAAAGGTCTTGTGCAGCAGATCCACCCAATGTAACACATTGTTTGATCTCTTCACAGCTTCTCCCGTGAGCCTTGATTGAGGATCCAAGACAAAATCCTGGACATGATGTGGCCTATTGGTCCAGTTGTGAGGGTCTTGATTTTCACACTGAGTTGTTATCCATAGTGAGGGCTGAAGCCCTTGATCTTCATCAACAAGTGCTTAAAATCCTCCTCACTTTCAGCAAACAGGGTTGCATCATCTGGATATTGCAGGTTATTAAGGAGTCCTGATTTATGTTGCTTATGGAACATGCAAGATTCCCACTGGAATGCAGATTCTTCATGTTAAAGATGATGCTTGTCTCCTCAGGGCACTGAGTTGATTCAAAAGTATCATATGGAAATTGGAACGGAAAATGGGGGAGATAAAGGCATGACATAGCTAGTTTACCAACTTTCATAGAGAAGGGGAAATGTTAATAGAATTATAGGATTCTGGTGTAGGTGTTTACAAAACTATATAACTTATTTATTCACATAGAGAATATAAGATTTCAATGGGGCTGGTGCATTTTCATTGTATGCATGTTAGTTTTACCCGGTTAGGTAGTAACATGATTCACTTATTGTCTTTGGTGATCATGTGTGGTTAAAGAGTTGCATAAAGGTCTTAAGTTGACAAGAGGTGATCTGTGGCAGTTAGATGATTCTATGTCCACGTGAAGATGTATGAGAGTGTTGGGGTGGAATCCAACCTATAAGGCTGATGATGGCTCTTTGGGGAAGGGGTCTTCTTAAAACCAGAGGAAACCGGGAGCTTCTTTCTCTCTCTCTCTCTCTCTCTCTCTTGCTCTCTCTCTCCACATTCCTGTTTGCTGGGATTCTGCCACTGACCCTGACAGTCGCTGGTGCCCTGCCACACTTCCACCAACTTGGGATTCACGTAAATGCACCCGCCAGCCTGTGATCTTCCTGCTTCCTGGTCCACCATTCTGCATCACCAGCATGTGGCTACATGAGTCCGAAAAGGGACTTATGGGCTAGCATCAGACTCAGGCATTTGCGTTGATTGGGCTGGGACCCCTTCTTGATATAAAACTTTCTTTTTTTTTTATATAAAACTCTTTCTTGGGTAGAGATGACTGTCACCTGATATATTTCTCTCATGAACCCGACCTAACACAAATGGGATTACCGGAACGCTTCATTGTGCTCATGTGATACTTGCTCATGGATCAAGAGGTAGCTGTGCAAACGGAACAAGGGGATATTTCATGGTTTAAAGTCAGAAAAGGTGTGAGCCAGAGTTACATCTTCTTACCATGCTTATTCAATCTGTATGCTGAGAAGATAATCGGAGAACTGGATTCCATGAAGAAAATGCAGCATCAGGATTGGAGGAAGACTCGCTGAAGCCCTGCACTATCCAGATGATGCAACACCGCTTACTGAGATGGAGGAGGATTTGACGCCCTTGCTGATGAAGGTCAAGGACTACAGCCTTCAGTATGGATTACAACTCAATATCAAGAAGACAAGTATCCTTACAAGTGGGCCATAGGCAGCTGCCATGATCAGTGGATGAAAGGTTGAAGCTGTCAAGGATTTTGTCTTTCTTGGATTCAGAGTTAACGCTCATGGAAGCAGCCGTCAAGAGATCAAACGGTGCCTTGCATTTGGTAAAGCTGCTGTACGAGACTTCTTTAAAGTGTTCGAAACCAAGGAGGTTACTTTAAGGACTACGGTGTGCCTGACTCAAGCCATGATACTTGCAATGGTCTCATATTGAGTGTGAAAGTTGGACACTGAATAAGGACACCCAAAGAAGACTCGATGGCTCTGAACTACGGTGCTTTCGAAGAATCTCGAAAGTACCATGGAGTGCCAAGAGAACACAGAGACCTGTCTTGGAAGAAGTACAAGCAGAGTGCTCCTTAGAGGCAAGGCTGGCAAGACTCGGTCTCATGTACTTTGGACATGTTCTCCAATCCCTGGAAAAGGGCGCTATGCTTGGTAAAGGAGAGGGGCTGTGACAAAGAGGAAGGCCCTCAGGGAGATGGCGTCACACCGTGGCCGCCACAGGAGGCTCAACCATCAGAACAGTTGTGAGGACGCCTCTGGACCTGGAGATGTGTCGTTCTGTAGCCCAGAGGGCTGCTCCGAGTGACAGCAACAACGATGGGAAGCTGAAGGGCTCTGGGGAAGCTGTGACTGAGTGCTCGGCCATTCATGGAAAGGCCCTCGGGTTGAACCCACAGGCCACACTTCAGGAGAAAGATGTGGCAGAGTGCTCCAGTAAAGGTTTACACCCCTGGAAATCCTGTGGGCCAGCTTTGTTCTGTCCTACAGGGACAACAGAAATCAGAATTGTCTGTGGTGATGGTTTTTTTGAAGGGCAGGCAAGAGTGTCATGAAATGGTTCTTTTTTTGGGGGGGGGCACCACTGCCCTCTGGTGGGAGTAGGAAGCCCAGCCTTGCTCCTGGAGAGCTACTGCTGGATTTGAACAGCCGACCCTGTGGGCCGCAGTCCTGCACACAACCACTACGCCACCGGGGCTCAGCAAAATGGTTCTTACATCGCATGACGTTTGCTCTAATTTAGCCAAGGCAAAGGAACTCCGAATAGCACCGTCAGGTAAACGTTGCCCTGCTCCCTGCACACTTGATGGTTCAAACCCACCAGCTGCTACGTGAGAGGAGTATGAGACTATGTGCTCTGATAGAGATGTACAGCCTTGGAAACCCTGTGTCCGTCACTTTGAATGGAGATCAGCGAGATGGCCGTGGGTTTTGCACTGAACCCCGACATGGCAGGTGGCGAATGTGATCCATTTCTTCAGCGGATCTGATACACCTTCCTTCCACCCCCATCACCTGGGGCTCTTCACCGCTGGGCTGCTGCCTCACTGCTGTCGGCTGCTCACTCCCACTCACTTCCATCTCTGATGACCCGAAAGGCTGGTGGTTCCCCATTGTTTTCACCCACACCCACCCCTTCCAATCCTGAATCTTTATTTGGCAAACTCCTAGTCTTTTAGCTCTCAGCCTCAAGACCACTCCCTCCAGGAAGACTTCCTTGGTCTATGACCCAAAGCCTAGGTTAACTGCCCATTCTTGGGTTCCCTCAACCCCTTGGTGATTCTTCCCACGCTCATATTAGAACCTATTTACTTTTGAGACTCCACACACTTAGACTTGAGCTCCTTGAGAGAGGGGACGGGTCTTTGCAAGTTTTAAGTACCAAGGCCAGGACCTGGGGCCCGGTAGAGATGCAGTAAATAAGGGTTTAGTGAGAGAGTTAATGAATGTGGCATTAAAAAAACCCAGAGTGTAGGGAAGAGGGGAAGGGTGTGGTGTCTACACGCTTCCAAGTATTTCAGAAGTCCTTATCTCTGTAAGACATTCGTCTCCACATTTTCCTTAAACCATTTCTTTCATGATTGACAGGCAATAATTATAGGATGAAATAACCGTAGGTTGCTTCTAGCGCCCTGCTGCCAGATCCTGATTCTCAGCCCAATCTCTAACAGGACTATCCACCGACTCTGTCATTCCCACCACACCCTCTTCTCTCCTTCTGATTTACTACAGGTGCCCTTTTGTGTGTATATAATGGAAATATTTCATTTCCTTATTTAATTACTGTGTGTGTGTGTGTTTAATAGGCAACCTACGCAGCTGCCTCGGTCATGAAGCCAACACCTGGAGGGCAGGCGCGCCGTGCCTTCCCCACGTCGATCTACGTGCAGTGTGTTCCAAGAGGGAGATAATGAGGGAGAGTTGGAATGATCATAAAGACAAGCTACAATCCATCAAAAAGTCTGCGAGTGACCTCATTCTTCACGAGAATTGTACCTCACTGCACCATGCAGCTGGTTTTATCTCCTGGGCTCCAGCCATCCCCAGACTGTTGAGTGACCATCATAGACTTGTGGACTCTCAGCAAAACGGCTGGAACCAGTAGGACTGACAGGCTTCTTGGGTATTTTATGGGAAGAGATTCACGGGAAGACCAAGTGTGTGGAGATCACCCAGACTCTTTTTTCTAACAAAGAATGGAGGCAGTAGGCAGGAGCACTTACAGACTTGGTTGTTTTTCTGACTGGATGGTTGCTGTACAATCTGTAGGTATTTACGTGCTTTTTGTTTATTGCCTGCCCACCCTCATAAGCTCCCAAAGGGCAGGACCTTGGTTCTGCTTACTGCGTCAGCCCCAACACTCAGGACTACATACTAATCCCACACCAAACTCACTGCCCTCAGGTCGATAGCGGCTCACAGTGGCCCTTTAGGACAGGGTAGGGCCGCCGCGCTGAGTTTGCAAGACCACAACTCTTTAGAGGAACAGAAGGTCCTGTCTTTCTGCTGTGGAGGACCTGGTGGCTTCAAACCATTGACCCTGAGGTTAGCAACCTAACTCATAACCACGATGCCACTGATTCGACCCCATCCGCTCTCCTCTTGAAAAAGGTTGCCATCAAGCTGACTCGTTCGTGGCAACTCGTGTGTGAGAATAGAATTGTACTCCACAGGGCTTTCAACGACTGTTTTTTTGTTGTTTTGTTTGGGTTTATTTTGCATCACTGCTCCTAGTGGGAGTAGGAGGCCCAGCCTTGCTCCTGGAGAGCTGCTGCTGAATTTGAACCGCCAAGCCAATGGGCCGCAGTCCTACACAGAACCACTACGCCACCGGGGCTCAGCCAAGGACTGGTTTTTAGGAAGTTTGATTTCCCAGTCTGTCTTTCAAGGTACTTCTGGGTAAATTGGAACCAAATGCCAACCTCTTGGTTAATTGCTGGCTGTGTGTGTGTTAATTGTTTACACCTGCTAGGGACTCGCAGGCACACTTCCAAATCAAAACACCGAAACGCATTGCCATTTGATTCCTAGTCTGGGTAGAAGGGCCCCTGTGGGTTTCTGAGACAGTCACTCTTTATGGGAGTAGACAGCCTCGTCTCCACGTCACTGACTTGTGGTTTCAAACTGCTGATCTTGCAGCTCACAAACGTGTAACCACTCTGTCCCCAGGGCTCCTGCAGGCCTGCTCCAGGATGGGTGCCAGCACAGGCAGCAGCAATAGACGACACCCAGCATCCAAGGAACAATTGGGAGCTGCTGAAGGGAAAGTGCTAATTACATGGGAACAAAAAGCGAGGACTGAAGTTTACTGGTACCACAAAATTAGCCATGACAGCTGCAAAATATCAGTGAGCTGTTCAGCAAACCTTCATTTCCTTGTGCTCTGGGGGCAGTTGAGTCATGGCCAAGTCCAGCCAGTGCCTGCTGCCCTCTGTGCCACCTCACGTCAGGATGGAATACCAGGGAATCCCTGGGGTCTGAACAGAGTCTTTAGGGAGGATGTGCAAACAGCTCAGTGTGCCCATCTTGGAAATCCC
>PVJH01014291.1:0-57388 GCA_004026705.1 Nesogale talazaci
GTAGGTGCCTGTTAGATTCGTACCCATGTTATCTTGGGATGACTTTTAAGTGGCCAGCCTAAGAGGACTTTCAGGCTTAAGCCTAGTTCCTTAAGGACAGGTGTCCACCCGAGAATGTTGGCACTTATTTTGGAAACTTTTAAGGGGAAGACCAGGCGTTGGAAAAATGCAGGGGTCCAAAAGATTCCCCTCCTCCCCCCCAAATTCAGAGAAGGAATTTCTAGGCAGGCGGTGATCTCAGGGGCCAAAGCAGAGACCATCTATCAATTCTTGGTTGGGAAACAAGCACATTGAATGGTTAAGCCCACATTTCATAGACATGAGCTCCACTGTGTGTGAGGGCGGTGGTGATGGGAACTGGCTCTTTAAATAGAAACGCTGGAGCTCGGTTGGGTCCTGGGAGGGCAAGTTGTATGCTCAGCCTGCTAGCTGAGGTCTCTGGATGGCTACAGTTCATAGGCTGAGGGATTTCAGCCCCTCTCGGGATGCAGGGGTCTGCTCTGCCCTCCCCTGCGAGGTCCATCTGCTTTCTTGCTGAAGGCTGAGGCTCCGTGTTTTTCCCTTGGCAGGGATAAACCGACAGCTGTTTTTCCAAGGGGCTGATTGTAAAGAGGGATCAGACTTGGAGGAAACGGTGGCGGACCGAATCTGAAGAGAGGAATCCAGGAAGAAGACGGGGTGTGTGGGCTGCTTCCTAAGGCGGGGTCCCTCCTCATCCTCTCGGGGCTTTTATGAAAACAGACACAGGGGCGGGTGTGGTGAGAGCTTCAGGAAAGGCATGCTAAAGCTCCCTGCCTGCACACTCTGCCAGGATACATATACAGCGAATCCGCTTTGGGGGCCTAGAAGTGAAGTTCACCATTCAGTGAATAATCTGTGTCCCACAAAGGGCTGGTGTGACCTGGAGGAGAGGGACTCCACCTGCATATGAACGTGGCCTCTTTCCTCTGCAGAGAGCAACTGAGACTAAACCTGACCTTGACCCCTCCTACCTGCCCCATCCTGGCCACTGGATAGTCACCTCTTCCTCTGCCCAAGCTCCTGTCCCCGATGTGCTGGGTGGCGGTCCATGGAGAGCATGTACTCCTCTGTCTCTCTTCCATGGCTCTTTGTCAAGGGGTGACATTGGCCTTTCGGGCAGTGTGCTCACTCATGGTGGCCCTGAACCAGCACCTTTGCCACCCAATTGTGGACCTGCAGCAGCTGAAATACCTATGAACACAGCATTCACGCGTGCAGTGTGCCATAAAGAAGCAGAGGCAGCCAGGAAGCTGTGCTCATCAGCGCTTTGATGTGGTCTCCAGCTCCCGGCTGCTTGTTTTGACTCCCCGGCTGGCTGCCGCTCCAGGGAAAGGCTGATCCACTTTCCACCTCTTCCCCCTCCCAACGACAGCTGCTGTCCTTTGACTCACAGGAAGCCACATCCCCGCCCTTCCCCTGACTCCAGGCCCTTTCCTGGCAGGGTGCCCTGGCAGCAGTCCTCTCTTGCTCATGCCCCTGGCTCCAGCGACAGGCAAAGCTGGCTGTTCAGACCCCTGGGGCCAGTGTCCCTGCCAGCTAGGCCCAGGACCTTGTAGCAACATCCTATTTTTACCCTGTGGTAACCTGGTTCCTGCTAGCCAGCCATGTCGGGAAGGGACACCGGGCTGGACTTGACACACAGCTCCCAGGAGAAAGTGCCCAGAGATGAGCTGGCTGAGCCCACAGTGGGGACAAAGCCCTAGGGGACAGAACCTCTGGTAGGGGTGCTCGAGGATATTCTGTTCCTTCTGCACACACACCTACACACACCTATATACATGCATATTTATAGGACATATCTGTACACAACCACACAGGAATACACAACTATACTTACGTACCTAAACACGCACACACATACTCATATACCTACACAGCTATAGATATATATGAATATATACACACACCTATACATATCCACACACACCTACATATACATATGCACATACATATTTACACATGCAAATACCTAAGCTCATATATAAATATATACTTACCTAGTTACACACAAACGTCTACATAAATAAATACCTTCACACACCTGCATGCCTGCACATACCTACACATACACACACACCTACACAAGTGTAGAACTACACACAATCATACCATCATATACGCCTACACCTGCACACCAACACATGCCTACATATCTAATATCTACACAGCTACACAAACACATAGCTACATATACCTATGCATGTACATATGCACACATATGTACTATGTACACATACAAACATACACACAGCAACCCACACATACATGCTATATATACCCGAGTATAAGTCGACCTGAATATCAGCTAAGACATCCAATTTCACCACAAAAACTGCACAGAAATGTGCTGAAAAACTCAGCTTATACATGAATATATGTGATACTTACCAATACTTTTTCAATCTATGCAAATCTGCATACTTCCATACCTAAACACATATGCATGACTATACACACCTATCTAATCTATACACCTACATGCCTCTGTACACAGCAGCACAACCTACAGACCTGCACATAGGCACATACCCTAATATGGACACATCTGCACCACTATACCTATGTACATCTATACTGTTATACAATCCACACACCTACATGTATCTTCACACACCAACAAACCCAGAGACCTACACATAGGCACATACCCTCTTATCAAAACACCGGCACACCTATACCTATATACCTACACATGGACACACATGCCTACATGACTGGACATGGAAACAGACCTACACACCTAAACCTACATGTATACATGTCACATACACAACCCACACACATATGCATCTATATACATTTCCATACCCACAGAGCTACATATAGGCACTTACCCTCATATTGATGCACTTGTACATCTATACCTACAGACACATATGCCAAATATACACCCTAGACACCTACATACATCTATACACATTCCACAACTTACAGACATACACATAGGCACTTCCCACATATCTACATATGCCTACACATCTACACACGTATATAGGGACAGTCCACACCTCCTAAACCTCTGATGTGTCCACGGGTCTCCCCAGAGCTCCCCACCTCCTGGGCTGTCTCAAAGCGCAAGTGAAGGCCAGCAGGTCACCATGCTGTAGCTCAGTAGACAGTGGTCACTTTCAGACAGGACTTAGGGTCCTTGGTAGCTGTGCTCCAAGACCCAGCTCCTGGGGTCACGGGCTCCCTCTGGTGGTTAGAAGGGCATTGGCAGACCCTCCATCTGCTGTAAAGGGAAATTAGAAGCAATTTCTCGTCTTTTTGTGCTACGTTCTAACCCCTGGAGCAAAGGCAAAGCTGCTATGTATTTGGGGAGTGAGCGGCGGTAAGGGAATGACATGAGGGTTATCTCATTAAGATGGAAGATGTCATGCTCCCCTTATTTTGTATCAAAGTCCTTCTCACAGTTACAGACAGCTCTCTAGTCCACCCACACTCCTGTCCCCTGGAGCCTGGGCCGTAGACACTGCTCCAATGGTCTCGGTCTCTGTTCACACCGGGATCCTCTGTCCCCAAAGCTAAGATGAAACCACTTTCAGACACTGGCATTGATGTCTGCCGTGTCTCTGCTTCAATAGAGTGTTGAGTCTGCATCCTTCATCACCAGACCCCAGGGCTCCTGTCCTTACCTTCTTGGCCAAGGACCTACCCACTGAGCTTGAGCTTGTCAAATAGCAGTCCTCTCCTGTCCAGTATCAGACCTCTCCTCTCACAGGCCAGTCTGCGAGCTTCTGAATTGGTCATCAGGTCTTCACTGCTGTCAGTCACTACTTCTTAAACCCTGAGGGCTTTGTTGCTTGTACTATTTTGAGTCTCTATTTCTTGGGCAGGGATCAAACTTCTACCTTACATGTCCATTGACCTCTTTGGTCAATGATGACCTCAATCAAGAGACTTCTGATGCATGAACCATTTGCTACCATACATGGCTGAGTGTCTGTGGTAGTTACCTAACCTGTTGTCAGTTTGAGACTTATGATTGAAAGGGCGGAGTTTACCTGTCAATCAAGTTGGAGCTTGATGACCTCATCTGAAGGTGCTAAGGAGATAGATAGCTCCTGGAGGCAGAACACTAGCTCGCTTCCTGTGAGACATTTCTGATGAGAAGCCACATGAAGCTATGGGCTGATGTAGCCAGAGCCTTGGGAGCTGCAGGAGCCACGTGGCGACCCCTGTCAGTGCTGACATGCCTACCCTGCCACTGGATCCACAAAAACTCCCTACCCAGTGGTCTGTGATCTTCCTACATTCTGCATCATTGCATGCATTTCATGAGTCTAAAGAGAGTTTTATAGATTGCTATCAGACAAATGAGCTCATATTGGACGTATGGACTTGGTTTGGAATGGGCTGGGATGTTTTCTCAAGAGTTGATTGCTTTTGTATATAAACCTCTTTTCTATACACATATGAGTGTCTATGAATTTGTTTCTCTAGTCTGGCCAGACAAACACAGTGTCGAAGAAGAACCACTGTCTGGAATTCTTGGACTGGGAATGTTTTATAGAACAACTATACTATGACTATGTAGGGGTCTCCAAAAGTTCATTTACAAAAATCAAATTGAAGATCACGGAATCTTTCCCATGAGTTCTCCTTATAGTCATAGTTTAAGAACTATTAGGTCTAAGTAATTTGCAACCACATTCAGCATGTAGTTTTATGATAGAATGGACAGTGGGCATCACTGAGGTTTCTGTAAGGTCTGGTCCAAAGGGAGAAGGGAGAGGGGGAAGCAATGCCATGAGTGCCTGTCTTGGGTGCCACCAAGTCTAGAAATGCCCTGGGGTTTTGCAGCATTTTAGATAACATGAGGGATTTCCCCACTGCTGACATACTCCCTAAGCAAAGACCCAAAAGCCCCCATGCTTGCTGATTTTAAAGTTAAGCGAGTTATCAAATAGGATTGGTTAAAGATTTTGTGAAAACATCACTTTGCAGGAAAACAACACACAGGACATCCTGTTGTGGGATAAAACAGTCCATTGTTGAGTTGAATGACTTTGAGAAGATCTAATGGTGACAAGTAACGTTGTATTTGATTGGAACTGAAAAGGGAGTTTGACAGCAGGCAAGTCCCCCGGCATCCAAGATTAGCATAGTCCACATGTTTGATTCTGCACAGTGAACATATTAGGCTACCGAGTCTTTTAAAATTAAGAAAATATGGATAAAGACAAAACAAAACAAAAAAATCATTTATATTTTCCTCCGTGCTTCTGCGAAGTGTCTTTTTAAACTTTGAAGTTTTTCTGAAATTTTCTCATTCTTATCAGTATCTGGAGAGATATTTGTCTACATTTTAACTTGCAAGAACACGACTTTCATTCCTAGGTCAGGGGAAAAAAAGCAAATGGTTAAATATTTTTGTTTGTCCTTCTGCAAACAAAGTCTTGGTCTAGTTCGCTTATGCTGTTGTTTCCTGACAGCTGAGTCTAGTGAAGCTAGATTTAGGGACCTGCCCTTCCTCCATACCCTGTGACTGTCCGTCTGTCTTGATAGAATACCTGAATCTTCCTTTAATACAGAAGACACATGGACTTCACCCTTTGTTCAATCTGTTCTCATTCAAGTCCCCTCTCTCATTTCCACCTGGTATGCCCACGTTTCTGCTAAGAATAGACCATCATCCTGGAATCTTTCTACTCAGGCTATGCAGTCTCCCATCTTTTTCTACTGGGAGAACATAAATAGAAACACAAACCCATTGCCAACAAGTTGATCCCAATGCAGAGACCTGTATAGGGTTTCTGAGGCCATAAATCTTTGCAGGAGCAGACGGCCTCCTCTTTCTCTCTTGGAAGACTGATGGATTCCAGTCAGTGCTCAATTTTTGGTTAGCAGCTCAACATGTGACCCACTATGTCACCTGGACACCTTCCAAAGGCTGAGATGACCTTTTTACATACCTTTGCATTGATACTTAGCAAATACTTTGCAATTCCACATTTTTACATCTTCTGTTATTTGTGTATTATGCAAGTGCTCACAGCATTGCCTTGAAACCCACTAAAACCTGAATCTGCTAAGGCAGAGCCTCCTTATAAAAGGGAGACGTGATTCAAATCCAGCAGTAGCTCTCCAGGAGCAAGGCTGGACCTCCTACTCCCACCAGAGGGCAGTGTTGCCCCCCCCCCCAAAAAAAAGAAAGAAAAGGGAAATTCAGACATCTGCAACTAGAAGGAGTGATAAGAAATTGTCCAGACTACACCTGTCTCAGGTGGAAAATATACAAAACAGAAGAGGCTCAGAAAAGCCAGGAAGAAGAATTTCCAAACTTCTTACCAAAGGTCTGGCTGTGGCACATCCAGAAGCAACGTCAGCCATCCAGGCCACAGAGGAACTGTCCATGCCAAGGTCACATTGAGCATGGAGGGCCCCTTGTGCAAACTCAGGAGCCCAGGGGCACCATGGTTATGTGTTGACTGCTAACCGCAATGCAGTGAGTTTGGATTTCTCAGTTTAAGGAGCCCTGGTGATGCTTTGAGGTAGACAATGGGTTCTGGATGTCAAGGTTGGCGGTTCTGGTTCACTGGTTGCTCCACGGGAGTCTCAGGAGGCTACTGCCCCCATCAACATTTTTTAGGTGCCAGTGAGTCAGCTGCAACCCATAGTGATGCTTTGCACAACAGAAGGAAACACTGTCCTGGTCGGCACCATCCGACCAGTGGTTCCTGTGCTTACACCGAGGTGTCCAGGCATCTTCCTTAGGGGCCCCCTTCCTGTTTGCTGCCCCTCTGTTTACCATACACAATGTCCTTCTCCAGGACCTGGTCTCACCTGATAACATGTCCAAAGTATGTAAGACAAAGTCTCACCTGCCTCATCTCTGAAGAGCCCTCTGGCTGTTCCTTTCCCCAGACTGAGCAGTTTGTCCTGTGAGCAATCCATGGGGTTTTCCGCAGGCCCCTCAGCACCACCATTCAAATACAATGATTCATAAGCGTGTAGAAACTCAATCCAGGGCCACCATGAGTTGGAATGGACTCCAGGAGTGATTTGGAAATGTAATTCCCCCTGCTATGCTTGGTGTGAGCTTCGGGCATCAAAAGCCATGGACTCAACCATGAGCTTGAACCTCCGGAGGCCGGGCTTTCCCTGGTTCACCCGGCTCCTGCTCTTCTTCTGCTCATGGCAGTCACATGCCTGCTCACCAGGACACTGCCCCGAGCAAGGGAGCTAATGAGTGCAAAGCACAATCAATATTACATGTGCTAATATTATTATTGGCATCGCTATTACATTTGAAGTGGTGGGCAAATTTATGCTGCCAATAGGCTGACAGGTATTGATTTCTTTAAAAAATTTACCGGCTCTCATTCTGTCATTAGCCCCAGTCTTGAGGGCACAAGTGTGTGTGTTTACTCTGTGCCAGGCACTGTGTTAGCTACTGCCATCACCGTCAGCTGCCACTGTGTCAGTGCCAAGTAGACTTGTGCTCCACGGGGCTTTCATGGTTGATTCTTCAGATGTAGAACACTGTGCTTTCTCCCACACAGCACCTCTGGAGAGAATCAGGGTACCTGCCCTCTGGTTTGTCAACAAGTACTTAACCTTTTGCAGCATGCAGAAATTTCATGTCTGTGTTTACTCTGTGCCAGGCACTGTGTTAGCTACTGCCATCACCGTCATGTCTGATGTTTGGTGCTTCCACAAAGCAATAATGCCTCTGAATTGTCTGGGGGGACATCATAACCTTGAACAGGGGACCAATGGGCAAACATCATCAGATGTGACAGGTTTCAGAGCAGAAGACAAAGACACAAAGCAGGGGGCTCTCATTTACCAGTAAGGGCAAGAACCCTGTTTACCAAGGAAAAGCCTTCAGTGAAGGAACCAGGGTGCATCTGGGGTGCTTTTCAGTATCTAGATACCTTTAGATTTCTGAAGATAGTCTTCAGATTTGACCTGAATTTACCACTTTTAAATTTAGGTAAGATGAGTGTTTTCCATGTAGTCCAGCAGATGAGTAGGCTTGTCAGAGAAAACAAGCATAAGACCTTTTATTTCCTTTTAATTAATTCACACATCTGTAGAGGTGATATAACTAAGGTATCTGGGATAATTTGAAGGTAAAATAGTACTTCTGTCTCATACTCCACATCTGGGACTGAAAGTAAGAGAGAGACGTGAGACACGTGGGTGTGAAAAATGAGTGGGAAGTACATATATCTGGGAAGCATCAACCATTTGAGATAAATGAGGCAGGATTTACCAAAGTACAATGCTTAGTTGGGTTAGGAAAGAAAGGAACAGGCCAGAAATGGAGTTCATGTGGTCCTCGGAAGGGAGTTCAAAGAATGAGATGAAAAAGAAAATGCGTGAATGGTTGAAAGTAAAACTGCTGTTCTACACTGTGAACCTTCACCCAATTCAAAGTAGAAAGTTAATAAATAAATAAGAAAACCCTATAGAGTATAGTTATACACACAGTTATATTCAGACAATCATTATGGGATTTCCACTTAAAAGAAATAGGATCATATCATTCATTTGGGGTCTTGGAATGGGGTCTTTTGAGTGTTGGGATGGGAGACAGTCAGCAAGAGTGAGGAACTGGAAAAGGGAAGCAGCAAAGGCAAGTGGATGAATCCTAGGATTGGCCTCAGTAAGATCCTGGTGGACAGAAGAGAAAGAGGTTGACACGCATCTGACTACTCCAGATCTTACTGGAACACAGGAGATTTCTGCTAACCTACCTCATCTGGTGAAAAGTTCTCAAGTTTTGCATGGAGACAGAAGATGGGAGTCCAACAGGAATGTGTTAGGCATCAGTATCAGTGTTCTCAAGGAACTCAAGAATGTGGAAAAATGGATTAAATATAAAATGATTAATTTTGTAAGGTAGATGTAGATTGTGTTAAAAGGCTACACTTAAAAATTATCTATTTAAATATTATTTAAAAAGCTACAAAAGCAGATGAGAAGAGATATGGGTAAATAGTAACATGTGTGTATGACTTTTTACAGAGCTTTTTTTGTCATGCTAACCTCAGTGACAAGGCAGTCCTAGTTGTGGCTAACTGCAAGATCGGCAGTTCGAATCTTCCCGTTGCAACATGAGAGAAAGATGAGACAGTCTTTGAAAGATGTACAGTGTCACACAAACTTCAGTAGGGTTTCAATGAATGCTATTGCAATTGATGTTGGTGAGTTTTTTTGGAGTGGAAAGAAAGGGAATTAACCTCAATAATTTGAAGACTAAGATATACTTGACCCAAGTTATTCTATAATATGACTTGAGTTAAGCATATCTTAGTCTTCAAATACATATCAAACATTTTTTCTGTGAATTTTAGTATAATTTGAGATGTGTAAAAATTTAAGTACTTATTCTGTGTATAGATCGTCACATATAACATTAATATTATATGATAATAGTGGTGGACACTGTATTATATGATAATAGTGGTGTGACAAATGTTTTAAGTTATAATTTCATCTTTTTCTTCTGGAAGTGTTAACACTTTTTAAAACCCTCTTCATGGTGAACCAGTTAACGGAGCAGATGATCAGTCTTACATTCAATAATCGACACACATCTTGTATCAACTTATTTACTGCAATCCCCTCAAGGTGCCATCATATGTCCTGCTTCCTTCCTGTGCCTCCTATCTCCACTTCTGTTTCCCTAATCCTCTCAATGGTTCCCTTGGGTGGGTGCTTCCCCTTCCCTCGTAAATGACTGATTATTTGATCACAGAAGTGAGTCTTAGTCCAGATCCTAAGGTTGACTGTGGCTATAGTCTTGGGGTTCCCATCTGTCTCTATCCAACCAGAGTATGAGATTTAGTCCTCATTTTCCACCTCACTCTATCCAGCACCTTTTATTGTGATCCCTTGGGAGGATTTTGTACAGGTGGCATGGCGTTGTGGAGACTGATGAGTGTGTGGTACATTAGTCCATTGTTTCCACATGTCTTTCATTTTTCATCATTCTTCTTTCCTCTGGATGGAGAGAGGCGAATGGTTGCACATTAGATGGCTGCTTATGCTCATTCAAGTACAAGGTAGAATATAATCATTTTTAACTGTCATGCCACTGGACCTTTTAATGTCTCCTAAGACAGCAGTCCTGATCCCCTGGACCCAGCAACTAATTGCTTCAAGGAGTTTGGCTATGTCTAAAAAGAACTCATAAGTTTGTCTTCTGTTACATCCTGGTACATGCTAAAAAGGATTTTGAAACTGTCAAGAATTTTAGCTCCCTGTGTCCACAGTTTTAATGCTCATGGAAGCAACAAACAATTAAGTGACATATCACTTTGGACATTTTGCTGTGCAAAATCCCTTTAAAGTATTGAAAAATAAGGATGTCACCCTGTGGCCTAAGGTGCACTTCACCTGGGCCATGGTATTTTTAATTTCCCTCATATGCATATTAAAGTTGGACATTAAATAAGAAAGACCAAATAAGAATTGGTGTATTTGAATTATGGTGCTGGTGAAGACTATTCAAAGTAATAGATAGCCAGAAGAACAAACACGTTTGCCTTGGGAGAAGCAAGATTTTCTCACCTGCACTTTGGAGTTGGCAGTAGGAGAGACCGGACTCTGGAGAATGATAGGATGTTTGGTAGGTATTGGAGGAGCAAAGAAGAGGGAGAAGGCCAGCAGAATGGTAGCTACCATGGCTACATACTCAGGCTGACATGGACTGAGCTATGTTTGTCTCTATTGTAATACAGGGTCACTGGGAGTCAGACCTGACTTTATAGTATCTTAATAGTAACCACCACCACTGAATTGCAGTGTTGCCCTCCCAGTCGTCCTTTCTTATGGGAGGCATTTTAATTTTAGACTCTCTGCTTGTGCTTATGATACCGTTTTGGAGGTGAGTGTTCTGTTCCAGGATTAAGGTAGGATTTAGCCCTGATCTTAGGAGAGGATATGAACCAAGTCACACCCATTGTTTCCTTGGGTGAATCTTTAAGACTGTTTTTGAGAGGGTATGATTTGAGATACTGCCCTTCATTTTCCTTGAGGGGGAGGTCTAGTCAGATAAAAGTCAAAAACCAAGCCTCCCTCAAAGCCATTCCTTGGTTTATAACAGCCATAGAAAGAAATCTGACTTAGGCCAGATAGATTGCAGAAAAACATCCAGTGATATTCCTGTATGGATAAAAATTATCTTTTAATTAAGAAACCATCCCAGTCCAGTCCAACTCAAGTCCATAAGTGTATACTAGTCAGTAAGTCCCTCTTCAGGCTCACACAGTCCATGCAATGATACAGAATGCAGGAAGATCACCCACTGGTGGGTGCAAAGTCATGTGGACCCAGCCATGGTGGCTCTGGCAGCCACCAGGATCAGCCAGCAGGGAGATGAAGGCAGAGAGAGGTTCCCAAGATTCAAGCTTACATGAAATTGTGTAACTACTCTACAATGCCCAGACCATTGGAAGCGTACTCCTAAGATCTGAAGTGGTGAGGGCCTCCAAGTCCAGAAATACCAGAGACTGTGACTTGGGGGACTCAGTGGAGCAGTGGTAGGACTACAGGACACCTTCTCCTCACCTGGCCTGGTATTATGAGTCTGTGACACAGAGAAACAGACAGGGGGGCTTTCTGGTCCCAGAGGCAGAGAATCTGAGGATCAGAGAAAGGCTTCATTGCTGGCTGAGGAGAAATGTTGCTAAGAATCAATAGCTGTATCCTTACTATTTTTTTCTAATTTTATTTTGTATCCTTACTATTTACCCATCCTGTCTTGTATGAATCTATTGATTCTCTCTGTGCTCATAGCAGTGACTTTTCAAACACAGCCACAATTGTGTGTCCTGGGAGGAATGGTTGTTATTAGAAGAAGGCAAGAAGGACACAGAGAGAAGGTGTGTCAGACCCCTGCCTCCCGGCTAGGAAGTCAGAGGAGCTCATATTTGATCCCTTCCCCGCCCCAGCCCATTGTTGACTTCAATAATGTATCTATTCATCATCCGTGTGTCAGTTTGTGGTTCATGTGTGATGCTGTGATGTGGTAAGTTACACCACCACGATTTCAAAAGCCAGAAGTGCCATGTCAACCACAGTATAATGATTTTGATGGAACTTTCAGACTGGAATTGGCTTGGAAGCAAAGTTGAGCCTTTTACAATATGAAAATTAGCTGATGAAAACTTTGGGATCATGACATGGACAGATATAATTTTAAAGAAGTATTGGGGACACGTTATTTTGTATTTGAATGGAAGTCGAAAATGGATTTTAAAACATGTAGTATCCCCAATCCATCACCAGGGAGTCCTTCCTTTGTGCAGTAGTCCTCGGGGACAGAGTAGAACTGCGACGTCAGGTTTCTGAGGCTGTAAGTGTTGATGGAAGCAGGAGGCCTTATTTTCCTCCCACAGAGAAGCTGATGGGTTCAAACTGCTTACTTTGAAATTGCAGTCCAATGCTGAGCCCATTGTGCCACTCAGTTCCTTCATCCACACAGATTTAGAAACAGACAGATGACAGACAGACAAACCTATGGCCATTAAGTCAATTCCAACTCACGGCAGCCTTGTAGATAGGGTTGCTAATACCCTAACATCACGTGTATCAGGCAGACAGGGTCATCTTTCCTGCCCAGAGCGGATGGTCGGTTTGAACATCTGACTGTGGTCAGTAGACACAGCCTTGCATGCAAAGTCACCAAGGCTCCTTTAATGATTTACCTCATCAGGATACTATTGTACGTCTCTCTTCATCAGGAGAGATCATCTCCCAGGGGAGAACGTCATGTTCACAGGGGAGATTAGCTTCAAGGATAGACGTGGACCTGCTGGCAATAGGGAGTGTGATGCAGGGCAGGGGATGGCTTCCTTCTGCTGTGAATATGGTCACAACAGCAATCACCAACAACCTTGCCATAAATCCCCCATGACTCTCAGCTACCGGAACAGAGATAGAGAGCCCAGAACAGTTTCCAGAGGGGCACTGTGAGGTTAAGTACTTGGAAGTAAGCTCCCATTTGATCACGATGCAGATTGAATGATTTCGGGAACGGTGGCTGGGCGTCTGGACAAAGAAGACAAAGTGGAGCAACAGCCGCCACGGTGAACCACTTAAAAGGATGCCATATGGAAGATGGATTCGAATGATTCTGAGAACCCCAGAGGGCAGGCGTGGTTGCAGAGGGGGAAATTATAGAGAATTGATTTTAATTCATTATAGGGAAGAAGGATGTTCTAACAATTAAAGCTGTCCAGTGACTGAATGGGCTGTCTGGCACAGTAGTAATAAGCCCACGGCCCACTGGAGAAAATTTCATTACCGTAAGTGCTCAAGTGCTTCATTTTATTTCTAATTCCCTTTTAAGAAAATTATCTTGAACTTCGACCCCCACTCTGTGATGACATGATGGTGCTTTCCCCCACATGGTGTGGCCAGTTGTCCCATGGAGGCTTAGTTTCCCCCCTCCCCCGTTTTCTTTAAAGGCAGAAACCAGGTTACTTTGGTTGGTTTATGCATAATTGTACTGGATATTTTCTGTGGAGCATGCAAAACATATAGATGTGTTTACATCCCGAAGAGGGGGGAAATGGAATCATTGTTAACAACCTTTTTCTTGATGAAATTTGACCAGACTTGGGAATGATGTAGACTTTGTAACATTTATCTGAGCCCACTTCTGTAATGCCCTGTTGACTTATTTCCCAGTAGCACTGGACTGTTGTTTCTTTGAGAACAATACTTTTGTCTCAATGGTATATATATATATATATATATATAGTCACACACAGCCTGGACTATAGCAATCATTCCATTACTTATAAATAAACAAGCAAACAGATAGATACAGAATTAAATAACTTGAGTTTGAGAAGATTCTAATAAATAGTAACAATCATAATTTATGTGGGATGCTACCCATTAGTTAATGTAGTGCGCCCAAGTATGCTCTCCGAGGAAAGGGAGTTTTCCTTTCTAAGATGATATGATAATAGCCCTGTCATTATACTCCATTGTGTCCATGTCTATGTGGAGGGAATTCCAATGAGAAGAGAATGGATGGCAGAAGGGCAGAGGAAGGAGGGGACGGCCAGGGCATTCAGCGGAGGTGTTGTGGAAGGTGTCAATCATGAGCTGGGCCCACCAAGAGGAGTATCTGAAGCAAGCGTATTTGCAAAGGCAAATCGCATAAGTGGATTGCGTGGAATTAGGAAGGGGCAGGTTCTGTTTCCAAAAGAAACTAGAGTTTCTAGAGTGATCTTTTTATGACTAGAGGATGAGAGGCCTGGATGATGAAGGAGTGGAGGGAAGGCAGAGAAGAGAATTTATTAGATATTGCTGAGGAATGTTGAAGCTACAGTTTTTTTTGAAAAGTAAGAAATCGCTCTTTATTTCATGGGGTTTTCCATATACACGAAGTATCATGGCTTGCAAGGTGTGGAAATACACAGTCAAAAGGAGGAAAGATTTGTGAATTTGCTTGTGATTCTGACATGTGTTGAGCACTAAGGCACAGTTTCGGTGAGTGGTAGACTGAGGGTCTTGGAATTTGTGTATTTGCAGGGTGGTAATCACCTTTAAGATGTCCAGCAGGTCTGATTTCACTCTTCTTTGGAATGTAAGGAATGCTTTTGGCAGAGGTGAGCCTTTGTTGGGCTGCTAACTACAAGTCCAGCAGATCAAAGCCATGATGAGGGGGCTTCTTGCTCCTGTACAGATGGATAGTTGTGAAAGCACTGAGGGATAGTTCCACTCTGTCAGATAAAACAGATCTGAGACAGAAACAACTCCGTGAGGTGAGTTTTGGTTTGTTCAGCCTTTCTATGTTAGAACTAGAATGTGTAGGTCCTTACATCCATGCCCTAATCTTCTGGGGCTCAAGTGAAACAGAGGTCCTGTTAACACTTTTGTTTCAGTCTTTGAGATAATCCCACTTCCCTGCCATCTTCAGCCGCTCCTCGTCTGTCCTTACAGAGTTCACTTTGGATCGTCCACAGACTACATGAATAGGACAACCTGTCAGTGCTTAGATGCAGGTCTCTTACTGATGGTGCGGCTTCTTCTACCTCATACTTACCTTAAAATTAGAGGAGGGTCTCCTTCATCCTCATCGTTCAACTGATGCAAGCAGACACATGCTGCTGGTCGTACCTGGAGGAATCACGCCGACTCCCAAAAGCCATTGCACATCCCGACCCACGTGGTTATTCGTGAGTTGATTCTGATGCATGGTGACTGTGCTATTGAGTATTGGGCATATGGGTTAATATTGGACTTAAGACTTTGCACTGGACGGGATTGGGATGCCTTCTTAGTGTCACATTTCTTTTGTATATAAACCCTTTCCTTATACCTATATGTGTGTCTCTGAAATTTGTTCCTCTAGTCTATCCGGACTAACTCAAGAGGTTTAAACAATTAGTATGGATCTCATTAGTCATCTTTGCAGCATGCAGTGCCAGTTCTAAACATATATATCATAATCCACTTCCATCAGATCAATTTTGTCTCTTAGGTAACCCTTATAGGGCTTCTGTAGGGTTTCTTTATAAATCTCTAGGGAAGCATACAGCCTCATCTTCTCCTACAGATTCAAACGTATGAGCATTTAGCTTGCATGCACGATCACTGAATCTACACATTCACATTTCCTAGGTTGCTTAAGTGCCTGCATTTTACTCTTATCAGAACTGAAGAAACACTGCGCAAAATATAACATAAATGTGCTTATTTTAGATCTTTCTAAGTGTGCATCAATCCAACAAAATCTACCTTCCACTTACCTGGTGAGTAGGGAAAAACCAAAAGAAACTCTGAGTTGACCCCCCTTTATCTTTTTTATCATTAGTCATGATTTAATGCAGGAAAATGATATTAGTAAGAAAGGATGTGATCACACAATCCTTGGTCTTTGTTTTTCTTAGGATGTGGTAATAGTTGGGTTTATTGTGCCAAGTAGGCCTCCATAGGGACATGTGGATGGAGTTTAATCAGGTTGAAGCTTGATTGGAAGGACACTGGGATAAATGCTTTCCAAGGTCAGCCTCCCATCTCTCTTACTTCCTGGTGATAGGAAGTGACTTCCTGGTGATATCAGCATGCTGCTGCTTGAGCTAGTCCTTTGCCTCAACCTTGTGCAGCAGCACTCGTGGGCTGAACCAATCTGTGGGTCTTGTTGCCTGGCCATCCATCACTAGAGCTTAAGGCTCCTTTGAGAGCTGATTTGCTACACTCCCGAGCTCCTGCCTGTTGCTGCCTCACCCTGCCGTCTGCTGTCTGCAGCTGAACCCACTTGCCTTCCCTTAGGATAGATTAATCTGTCTACTTCCTTGACCTTGGACCAGCAGCCTTTTTGAGCTGAAGGATCTTCAGTATATTAACTCCGTTTGATGACAGTAAGTTGAACTGAGTCCTCTGTACTCCTGTGTGGACTATTTAGCTGTTATATTCCTTCTTGTTATATAAATCGATCAATAAATTTATATATCTATCCATCCATCTATCTATCTATAATCTATCTATCTATGAAATAATGAGAGTCTTGCTCTTGTTTCTCTAGAGAACCCTGCCTAACACAGATGTGATTATGCTATTGTCTGCTGTCGCTGCATTTGATACAGGTTCTGATTTAAACAGAATGTGTGGTCTATGTAAATGCCAGAAGCCCATTCACTCAAACCTTGACATGGAATGCTCCCCTGTCTGCCCATGAAACCCACTGACCATGGGTGCACAGGAATTCTGTGCTTTTAGGTAATTTTGAACACTTGATTAATTCTAGACATTCAGATTCTCCTACATCTTCTGTTCAGGTATATGCATCATTGTGCCTTGAAGCTTCATTTATAGAACACAAATTAAAAGATAAAGGATGGGAAATTTCAACATAGAAGACATGAATTTCAACAAGTCAAGTTAGTTGAGTGGACTTCCTGAACTCTGTGCCTGTGTGAGCTGTAAGCACTTGACACAGTCTTGTCTCTAACATCCTAAAGCAAGCGAGTAAACAGAGGCCTCTCACTTAAAATGCACCACGTACATCTCACTTTAATTCCACCATAACACATAGCCCATTCTCATCCCAGACCGATACTCACCCTTGGCTATTTAACCCATGTCTTCTCACTTTCTGTGAGTTCTCACATTGGTATCCATCCTGTTTCACTCATGTATCCCTGAGACAGCACACTATGACATCACATGGACATCACATTCTATATTATTGTTCAAGTCTCCCTCATTTCACAAAATTGACAATCCACAAAACTCAGAACACACAAAAAAACCAAAAACCACTATAGATCCCCTCTCTCATGGCTTAACGTCTTTCTTTAGCCACATCTCACTCATTAATCTCTAGTCTTTCTTTTGTAACTCCAATTTCCCCCTTAAAAACCATCATCAGTGTCCACATACTATAAGGTAATGGCGGAAGTCCATGATCTCTTAAGTGCTACCTTCCTTCTCCATGGACCTACATCCCTAGGTACCCATTGTGCCATTCATGATCTGTGTAAGTCAGTGTTGTCTTAATAATCTCTACTTGGTATGTATGATTGGTTTTAATATCCATTGAAATGGTTACACAGAACTCATGATTAAGTGGTTTATTAAGGGAGTGAACAAGTATTTATACTGGTGAGAAATGCTCAGGATAGATGTTTATGAGAATAGCTGCAAAGTTCTTTTAGCGATGCTAACAAATATCTAACAGGCATACTACTGTGCTATGAGCCTCAAATGAAAGGCATTCAACTCAACTAGTCAGTCCGCAAACCAGTTGCTTTAATTAAGCACCCAGAGGCAATACCCTTAGGTAAGCCTCAGCCCACTAGTACTCATTAGTCAGCAAGCCCAATTTCACCAATGAAGTGCTCAGAGGCACCCCACTCAACAAATCCAGCTGTCCATACAGAAGCACTCAGCTTTACTTGCTCCATAGCCTAGGAAGTTCACCACTCTGTTCTGTGCTCTGGCTCCTCTTTCTGCTGCTGCTTCTCTGATGGTATCGTTTCTTCTGGATTCAAGAAGTTCCCTAGGCTCTGGGCTCAGGTCCAGAGGACTTGCTCCCCTCCTGAATTCCACCTACTTCTTGGAGAGCTCATTTCATACCTAGCAGCATGACATTTCAACACATTCCATTGACAATCCTCAACAGGTGAATGCTATCAGTATCTTCCTCCCACCTTCTTACCAGAACCATTTAGGAGAAGGTTGTTTTGAGGGAATTATAGAAAGCCACATTAAATCTTTCACTGCCTCTGAAGAACTGAATAGTTAAAGGAATGAAAAGTAAAGGTGGAAGCCCAGGCTTCCTAAGTGCTACCTTTCTTCCCAAAGGATCTACACCTCCAGGTGCCCATTGTGACTGCCATTTACAATCAATGTGATAAGAGGACCACCCTGAACATATATTGCTGGCGTGCCACTTGAGCTCCCATACCGGGAATGTTTCCAGCACATCGAAGACACTCTGGCAGCATTTGCAGAGGAAAGCATGTAAGGGAAATGTAGACCATTGATGAAACAGCTGATTTTTTTTAAAACACACTTAAAGTTTTAAAGTAGTTTCAGGTTTACGAAAGAAATTGTTCAGAAGACACTAAGGTTTCCCATATCCCTCCACACATGGGCTCCATTGTTACTGTCTGCCCTGGTGTAGTATATGAATGAAAATTAGAGAAGCAATATTGAGAATGCTATTATATTCTAAACTCCAAGATTCACTAATTGAAACTAGACACCACAAACATCTACCCTTCTTATGTGTAAAAACAATGGACATAAGTATGAATCCTAATTTCCAATACGACCCACTTTCTGTTTCTGTCAAGCAAGCAGATCTCCATTGTCTACTCCACTGGGTTCTTCCCAAGGTTCCTACGTGGAACATTTGAACTTGCTACTAACCAAGAGGTTGGTGATTCCTAGACACCTGAGGATGACTTGAAAGACAGTCTCAACATCTCATTCCCTAATCCAGTTTCAGTTAACTCAAGAAGCAGTTTGGTTCTGTAACACATGACATCACCTTGGGCTGGAATCTGCTCAGCACAATAGGGTTGGAGTTTTCTGATGCTGTTGTGGATTATTCCCACTTAAGCCCAGAACTCATTAATCCAAATTAATTACATAAGAATAAAACCACATGGAATCTGTTCCTTGCCTTCTGAGATATATATATACACATACATACATACAATACATACATACACACACATATATATGCTGATATAGATGGACTTCCAGGTTTTATTGAATATTTGTCAATAAATATCAGACATATGCTTGCCTGTTTGGCTGTTGTGTTTGCTTAGTCCAACCAGGCTATGGTTCCTAATTGTGCAGATTCTCCCCTGATCTTAATTCAAAAGGACTACAATGAGGAAAATAGAATTCCTTCTTTCTTTCTGTAGATATAGACAAGCTAATTTCAGCAAGAAATGGACTATATCAGCCCTCTATATTTTCTTTTCAAATATCAAACAGTGCAACTCTCAAGTATAATCAAAGGTCAAGGAGGTAAAGGGATATAATTTAACTAAAATATTAAGGCTTCAGCCAATTCACACATCTTCATTAAGCTGGGCACATTTATATCCTTCCATCACTAGTTATTGAGAACTAGTTTGTTTGTTTTTTCCCCCTAAATTGAGTGCTTTTGATGGGTTTGGCCAACATTCATTTTCACTGTGGCAAGGGCCAAATATGTACACATCTTTTCTTTATTACAAACCCTCACTCAATAAATGATAGATTCCCCTAAAATTTGAAGGGACATATGGGAAAACTGTCGATGGAGCTCCAAACCAGGATTACTGAAGACAGTGGATTAGCCAGCCTCTACAACAAAGGCAGAAGAAATCAAATGAAGGGTATGGGCGATGATCCTGAGACCTTGATCTTTGGAGGAAAGCATAGAAGAGTGAATGGCATCTTAGCTGATAGAGATGAGCTGAATAAAAACAACCAGAGAGAAGACAAGCAGGTCAGTGGCCTGACATTGTGGGATCATCATGAACTTTTGTAAGTAGCACTTCCTGTAGACGGTGGGCTGATAGTCAAAATGCATGCCACTGATTGGAGACAAGAAAACAATCATTCTCTCCTGGCCCAGCTACAACTCGACCTCGTACATCCCAGCTACTCAGGGAGGGCCTCTCTCTATTCCTGTACCACCTGATCACTGATAGGGAGCAGCCAACACCAGTTAGGTAGGCCTGCCTTCAACTCTTCTACAGGAGAAGCAGACAGAACTGAGTAAATGCTCACATTGCCTACCATACCCACCAGGAAAAAAGTGGTGAGTGCCTGCGATCATGCAAACATACAGAAACCAAACCAAACTGACAGTTATTGAGTCAATGTCAACTCATGGTGCCCTGTTAGGACAGGGTAAAACTGCCTTGTGAATTTCTGAGACTATAACTCTTGATAGGATAGAAAATTCAGCAGTTCTCCTTTGGAGTGACTTGTGGTTTCAAAATGCTGAACTTGCAGTTAGCAGTCCAATGAGTAAGCAGTATTCCACCAGGACTCCTGAACCAACATACGATCTCAATTAGAAACATATGCAACAACACAGTATCTCAGAGACAATAGACAGTTTCAATTCACACAGAGAAACAAGAAAGCATGGCTCTAACAAATGACCACAATGCAAAACCAGAAGAACATTCTGAGGAAGAAAAGGCTTTGGAATGGCTAGATAAGGAACTAAAAAGCATGTCATTTAGATTCCTTCAATAGTTTGGGTAAAAGTCAGAAGCTGCAGAGGACAGCAAAGGACACATAGGGGGTGGTGGTGGGTGTGTGTGGAAACATTCAGGAAATCACTACAAAAATAAACTGAAAAAAATAGAAACCAAGATAAAACTTCAAGTAGGCATTTCAAAGGTTACTATTTAGGATTCCTAGGTTGGTAGTATCTTGAAAATTAAAGAAAATCCTTCAGTACAAATTTATTAGTAAAAAAAGGCCCAAAACAAAGATAAACATATCTTAAGAAAGCCTAAGAATTACGTAGGACACAATCAAGAAGGATAGCCTACACATGAGATTTCAGAGTAGGCAAATGAGACAATGGCACAGGAAAAATTATCAGAGCTTTGGAAAAAAAGTTTCCCTAGTATCATAAAAAACAAGAATGTACACATTTAAGAAGCTGAGTCACTACCACTCAGTATACCACCAGAGGAAATCACTACACTATAGCATAATCAAACTTTCCCACACCCAAATACAAGAAAACAATTCTGAAAACAGCTCAGGAAAATGAAAAAACAATATTACAAAGTAAAACCAATAGCTCAGGGGAATTACTAAGAGGCAGAAGAAGGGCGAGCATGATGGTGGGGCAGGAGGAAGATAAAAGGAAACAGGAATGATCTAGGAAGCAAAACTATGGATAGAATATAGGTATGTACATATGTAAATACATGAATTTATAAAAGTAGCTAGTGGATGGTGCTAGCTATCAAAAAAATGACACTATAACATCTGGGATCTTAAAAGCTTGAAGTTACACAAGTGGCCATCAGCAGAGAAGCATCAAACCCACATGGAAAAAGCACATAAAACTGTGCTTTTATGTGGTATCAATGGAGGTATCAATGGGCAAGAAAAAGAGGTGCTGATGGGATTGGTAACAGGTATCAGAAAATCCAAAACAGACAAACAAAACATATTTCTGAGAACAACAACCCATCTGCAGACAATGGTACATCTCCTCACAGAAGGGTCACAAGGAAGTGATGAGTTAATCAGGCCATAGCATAACACCACACACAATAATCCTCTGCTTCCTTGAGATTCTGCACCGCCCACCTCCACCTACCCCCCATCTTGACCCTAGCCCTGCCTTCACTGCTGCTAGATCAGAGCATGTACACAGGTACAGATAAGAGATAAGAGCTCGCAGCACATGGTATCCAGGAACAGCAATGGGAATAGTGATACCAGGATGGAAAGAGGAACGTGAAGAGAGGAATGGAGGAAGGGGAACCAACCATAATGATCCAACCAAAATTATCGACACATAATCACCACCACCACCTGCTCTCCCCACAAGGGGGACGAACAATAGGAGGAAGGGAGACAGCAGTCAGTGTAAGATATAGCAATAATAATAATGTATAATTTATTAAGGGAACACGAAAGTGGGAAGGGGGGAGGGAAGATGAGCTGATATCCAGGGCTCAAATAGAAAGTAAATGTTTAGAAAATAATGATGGCAACATACATACAAATATGCTTGATACAATTGATGTATGTATTGTTATAAGAGTTATGAGTTTCCCCAAGAAAGTGCTTTTTTTAAGAATAAACTTTGATTTCTACACATGCAGAAATTGTCCACACAGGAAGGCAAGAGATGAAATAAATCTTTGAAAAAATCATTCTGAGTATGAATGACATACCCAGCAAAATTGACCCCCAAGTTGTAGGATGGAATTAGGGCATTTGGATGTAAACAGAAATGAAAGGAATATGTAAAACCAAACCAGTATTATAAGAAATGCTAAGGAGAATTGATGGAACAGAGACCCAACAATAGAGGATAACAGCCTGAGATTAATATACATACATGACAACACCAACCAGAAATTAATCAATGTGTCACTGCCATTGAGTTATTTCTGATTCAGAACAACCCTAAGAAAGAGTAGAAATGACCGTGAGGGTTTATGAAATTATAGTTACAGTCTTTACCTAAGTATAAACTTTTATCTTTCTTCAAACTGCTGACTTTGGGTTTAGTAGCCCAATGCATAACCACTGGGACACCAGGGTTCTTAATCAAGGTAGAAAAGTATGCACAAATAAAGCAAATGTACAAAGATTGAAAATAGAAAACCAGAGATATCAGATTGAAATGCATGCAATTATAAAGTAGATAGAGGGAATAGTACAATGACAGAAATTCAAAATAGAGACAAAGCCAAGTAGACTTCAAGGTAGAACAGATTATTTTGGGGAAATAAATGAATAAATTACAGTGTGACCTAAAGGAAAATGAGTGAACTTCAAAAGAAAAATGAAAAACATAAAAGATTTAGTATAAATTGAAGTAACAGCAATGAAGAAAATTGCAAGAAAAGTAAAAACAAAATAAATTCAACACAAAAATTTATGTGACACCAAGGCATTCACAGCAGGAACATATGATGAATCTGTGTAACACCTCACAATATATATGAAACTGGGGAACATTATGCCAAGTCAAACTAATCAGTCACGAAAGACAAATATTTATAGACCACTGTCATAAAAATTTTTACCTACAATGGAAATCTAGCAAGAATAAACATTTCTATCATAAAGGTCACAGTTTTTCACTATTGATCCTTTCTCTTTGCTTCTAATTTTCACATTCCATTTGCTAGTAATTATTAATACACCTTGCTTGCATGTTTGATCAATTTCAAACTGAAGAAGTTGGTAGTGTTCTTTAATATCTTCTTTCCTTACTTTCATCATTGGTGCATAAATTTGAATAATAGTTGTATTAACTGTACTAGCTCATAGGTATATAGATAGTATCTTATCACAGACAATACTGTATTCAAGTGGGATCTTGAAATGTTCTTTTTGATGATGAATTGGATGCTATTACTCTTGAATTTCTCACTCCTAGCTTAGTAAACCACATGATGGTCCAATTCAAATGGGCAACACCAGACTAATTTAACTCATTAACAGCTAATGTATTCATATTTATGTTTTGCATTTATTTTTTGAAAACTTCCATACTGCTTACATTCTATGTTCTTTGTAGCTGCAACTTTTCATTTTAAGCCAGGCCTCATTAGCAAAGGAATGTCTCCCAAAGTTTACTCTATTCGCTCCATGAATGTCAAGTCTACTTTGATGAGGCAGCTATTTCCCGGTTATGTTTTTCATGTCCTTTAAGATGAGGGGCTCATTTTCTGACACCATATCTGACAACGTTCCACTGTTGTTTGTTACAATATCTATGGCTTATCCTTCAGAAATGAACAGCTCATTCCTGCTTCTGAATCTCTTCTTAGTTTGTAAGCCCTACTGAAACCATTTTACCATGGTGATCCTATTGGTATTTGAAATACTATTGGTGTAGCTTTCGGCATCAGAGAGACACCTGCTACCCCTGTAGGACAAATGGACAGATGGGTGGTGGATTGACTAATTGGGGGCTTCCTAATTTGTCATCATGACAGTCTTTGATCTGTAGTGTCCTGTCTCATTAGAAGTGATTCCAGTGCTCTTGAATTTAATTAATGTATTTTATTATTTGATATTTTTTAAAATCATAGAACTGCATTGGAAAAGGTGAGACAGTTTGTGCTTGATTGACCACATAAAGGTGGGTGGTTTGAGCCCAGCTAAAGGGATCATGGAAATATGTGTAAAGATGACCATGCAGAAATTCTATGCAACAATTGTAGCACACGATCTTATGTTATGGTTTCTCCCTTTCTCTCTCTTACTCACTGTGTGTGTGTTTGATGAAGTGGAAAGCCAAGAAGCAGGTTCTGTACCTTGATTTCATCTTATTGATTTCGCCATACATGGGCATTTCTTTTGATTAGTCCATGCTGGGTATAAGTCACCATTGAAGGGATAGCTCTGCAAACAAATGACACCAGGGACAAATAGGCCAGACAAGAAGAGTCACTGACACAATCGGGAGAGAGAAGGGGAGGCCTACAGATACTGTGACTTGTAATTCTAACCTCTGTCACTGTGGGATGAAAAAAAAACTCTTCTTAAAACTTATATGCTTTGAAAAATATTTTATGGTAGTCCTAGGAACCTAATGTATCTCCTCATCTTTAAGTTTTGCCAAATAAAGAATCTTAATTAAAATAATGTCTTTGATGTGCAAATGAATTTTCAAGAAAGTTTGATTTTGTACCTCTACATCTAAGTGATTATGTAGGAGGGCAATACTTGTTGTACCCAGAGTAACTGTTAGAGAAAACCAGCACTATGTCACCTAATAATGACACATGCAACCTGCCTTCCCTTGGGCCTTCGGAGCTAACATTTACCAAGTCGCGACTGTCCACTACTGCCTTTCTAGTCTGGGTGGAGAATGGAAATCACACCCAATTATTTTGTTTAATGCATTAGGCTTTTCTCACACGAAGTCAATGAAATTAGAAAACCTTTGACCCGTAAATCATTGAGTCTGCAGAATTTAATTAAAAGCACATACACATATGCATACACACCAGCAGAAATGAACATTCTATATAGTCCATTAGTTTTGTGGCACATACATCTCTAGAATAACTCTTCCATCTTTTAAAATTTGTTTTCTCTTTTTCTCTTCCCCCCTTTCTTCTCTCTTGGCCTCTTCTCTCTTCCATCTTCCTTTTTTCTTTAAGACGTGTACAGTTGGGGGAGGGGGTGCTTCTGGAGTGTGAGGCGTCTGGCTGGAGAATCTCGCACCATCCAACTGGCTCCTGTGTTGCAGCCTTCATTCGACTCTGGATGGTTTCTCCGTCTGCTCGCTCCCACCATCCCCCGAGTGCGCTCACAGCCTCTAGAGCAGAGATCAATATTTATGTTCTACACAAGTTTCCATTTAGTGGTTTTTAGCACATCCATGAATTACTAGATAAACTTGTTCAGAACTCAAGGAAAAAATAATTAGTTTGTTAATGTAAATCATTCCTCATCTGGGAGTCCAGACAAAATAATCACACGGTTTTACTTGTTGACAGCGATGTTCCCTTAAATCAATTATTGCCATGATTCGTCTAAAAAAGCAGCTGACTGTGACTATCAGCTTGTTAGAGTGCCAGCTCATTGTTTTTCCCTCTTATTACTAATGGAATTTTGTCTGCTTTCCTTTAAAATACTATCTCGTGTTCAGAAAGAGGAAATGGGAGCATCAGCTCACCTCCAATTGGAAAAAAAAAGAAAAGAAAACATTCTGGGCCATCTCATCTTCTTTACTGAAAAGTGTGCTATGATCTTAATAAAACAGAGAAACATTGTTGCCTATTCATTTAACCTACCATAACCCCCCCTGTCTTTGTATTGATGCTGACTTGGAGCCCCACTATAGGATGAATTATACAATATATCTGTATCGCAGCCATTTGGTCAATTCTGGCTCCCAACCACCCTGTAGGACAGTGTAGAACTTCCTCTGCAGTTTCTTAGACTGTAGTTCTTTGTGGGAGTAGAAAGTCCCATCTTTCTGCCACAGAGTAACTGGTGCTTTGGAACTGTTAGTCTTGCGGTTTGTAGCCCAACTGATAACCACTATATCTCAGGGCTCCACGGAAACACACAGAGAGGACAGAGTGCAGTCTGTGGGGTTTGGAGACTGGGATTCTTCACAAAAACAAATAGCTTCACCTTTCTCTTCTCTTACAAGAGAAACTGCTGGGCTGAAATCACCCACCACTTGGTTTGCAGCCCAGTGCTTTACCAGTTGTGCCACCAGAGATTCTGTTGAGCCCCCACGGTGTGAAATGGGTGCAAAGGCCCCAACACAAAGTGAGCCATGTTTCAGGCTGCTGCTCTAGTGATCAGGGCTGGAACCACTAAAGCAAAGGATTAGAGTCATCGAAATCAACCTGGGGAAACAGGCACCTATAATAATTGGCTGTGAGATGTCCCTCCACCCACATTGAATGTGGCTCCATTCTAACACCCCCTGTGGAATTTCTGAAGTGGAGGAGGTGGACCCTGTTTAGCTTCTCCTATGGTCTCAAGACTACCTGGTACTTGAGAGATTGTTCTCTCAGAGAGGAAGAGTTTGACATCTTGAGTTTTCCTCTTGAGAAATTTTATTTCCCAATTAACTTACCTTACTGCCAATTCTACCACCCACCTGTCAGTTTGTCGCATGAAGGTGGGTTGCATGGTGCTATGATACTGGAAGCGATGTCTCTGATATTTCAAATGTCATTCAAGGCATCCATGGTGGACAGGTTTCAGCAGAGCCTCCAGACTCAGACACACTAGAAAGAAAGACTTGGCAAACTCTTTCCAAAAATTAGCCAATGACAATTTTAGGGATCACAACAGAACGTTGTACACTTGCTCTCTTTTGGACATGGCTTTAGGAGTAGTCAGCTCCTGCAGGAAGGCATAATACTTGATGCAGAAAGGACCACTGAGCGTGTGGGGGATCCTGGGTGAGATGCTTGGCACAGCAACTGCAAAGACAGAGTTAATTAGGCTGGTGTTGATGGGTGGAAATCACCATGAATTGAATCCATTCAATGGCAGCTATGTATGTATGTATCGTCCATCTGGCTAGTTGTTAATTATTTTTTTCTGTTATTCATTTATCTTACTTTTATTGCTTTCATAACAGAAATAGGATCCCCATGGCACTGTGCGTTGGATGTTTGACCGCTAATTACAAGGTCCTAGGTTCAAATCCACCCAATATTTTGTAGAAGAAAGATGAGGCTGCCTGGCCCCCTAAAGGTGGTCATACATTAAAACCTTCTAGGCAGTTGTACTCTGTCCTATAGGGTCACTATGGTTCAGAATTGATTCTATAGTAAGGCGAGGGACTTATAGCAGAAGTGACATATGAATGTGCTTAAAAAAACAGAATTTTGGGTCTCCAATCTGTACTCCCCCTCATTAGTAATAATATAATTTTAGCTATTTGATGCCTGACACTATCACACTGTGCTTCTTCCATGTGGGCTTTATTGCTTCTGAGATGAATGGCCGCTTGTTTACTCAAGCCTTTAAGACCCCAGACACTATATCTTTTGGTAGCCGGGCACCATCAGCTTTCTTCAACACATTAGCTTTTGCACACATTTGTCCTCAGTGATCATATCAGGAAAGTGAGCACCCAAAGCCCATCAATAGGTGAGGTGACATCCTCTTGCAGAGGGGTTACAAGGAGGAGATGAGCCAGTTAAGACACAGGGTAGTAGCAATGAAATATGAAACCTTCCTCTAGTTCTCAAATGCTGCCTCCTACCCACTATCATGACCCTAATTCTACCACATAAATCCAGCTAGACCAGAAGATGTACAGTGAAGTTGGAAACATGGGAAAATTTAGGATAGATGGTCCCTCAAGACTAGTAATAGGAATGATAATACCAGAAGGGTGGAGGGATGGAGGAATAGAAAGGGAGAACCAACTTCAGGGATCTACACATAGCCTCCTCTCTGGGTCATGGACAACAGGGAAGCAAGTGTTGGAACACATTGGACAGTGTACAGTATGAAAATAATAGCAATTTGTAAATTACTAAGGTTTCAAGGGGAAGGGGGAGGAAGGGAGATATAGGGAGTTGCTACTGGGGGCTTGGAGGGAGGGAGGGTGTTTTGAGAGTGATGATGGCAATAAGTGTGTAAATGTGACCTATATACAATTGATATTTGTATGGATTGTGATGGGAGTTGTATGAGCCCCCAATAAAATGATTCATTTAAAAAAAACACATATTCAAGTCAAAAATAATATTGCTTGGGGGTGCTTGGCACAGTATATGTAACTTTGTATTGAACTATGTATTATGAAAATCGATGTATGAGCCCCCAATAAAATGATTAAATTAAAAAACATATTTTAAAAAGCATAATTGTATTTATTTTTTTTCACATTTCAGAGAGATGTTTGAATTCAGGCCATGGACTCCAGGGCAAGGCTTTGGGTAATGATTTCTGTCCCAGTCTCCTTCATGGCGTGTGGTCTTCCCACTGTGTCTACCCTCTTCAGAATCTAAGCTTGCCTTCTTCACTAATGCCTCAGTTAGCAACTGTCTCCTTATCTGATATTTCATATTGACACTGCTAGTAGAGCATCTGCTTCAATCGAGCTGAATGAATGCCTCCCTAGTAAGGCTCACATCCCTGAGCTCTCCACCCAACACCTTTCCCTACTCTTGAAATGGAAAAAAATTTTCAAATTATTATTAAAAAAAGATAAATGCAAGTTTGTACACCAGAGTCTTGCAATAGCCTCACTGGATCTTGGCATTGCTCACGATTTGGTGGATGCCCCACCATCTAAACCAGAGGTTCTCAAGCTGTGGGTCATGATCCCTTTGGGGTGGAATAATCCTTTTACAGGGGTCACCTAATTCATAACAGTAGCAAAATGACAATTATGAAGTAGCCACGAAATAATTTTTATGGTTAAGTGGTCACCACAACATGAGAAACTGTATTAAAGCGTCTCAACATGAGGAAAGTTGAGAACCACTGATCTAGACAGAGGTGAAACTTTGGGCCACAAGTCTGCAACAAGATAGCAGAGGAGTGTTGACAGGACACCTGGTGGTCACTTCACAGCAGACCCTGAGATCCACCACTTGGGCACTTGTGGGTGAAGGAGTCCATCTGCAGTGCTCAAGGGTATGTTGATATTTTCACGAAGAGCAAGAACTCTACCTGGTTAAAAGTAGGATGCATTCCCTCATGACTGCAAGTCATGACCCCAGTCAGCTCATACACCCTCTGCTTTGAGATGGCAAAAGCTGAGCTCCTTGCCTTAATTAGAGAAGCGGGGCTATGTGAAGACTATGCACCTCAGTTGTCACTATAGGAGAGAGATCAGCTTCACAGGCTGCTTCCTCAATATTTTTTGGCACTTAAAGAGCACTTGGTCACTAAAATTTCCTATGATGCCAATTTCCCACGATGCCCTGGTCTTCGGAGCCATGTTGATAACTGAGGAGAAGGTGTGTCTTTCTAAAGTGTCTTTCTTCCACACACCTTCCACTGGTCTGGTCTCATTAATTTAACAAAACTCAGCTCCCAGCGCATCCAGAGGTGAGGATTTATGGCACAAGAATTTAGTAGTGACGCCATTTATTCCACAGTGTGATGCTCAACTTTCTCTATTGGATGTTTTTGGAGGTTCCTCCTCTGGATTAAGAGTCCTGATAATCCTCCTTCCTCCCTGTCATGATCCTAGATGAAGATGTGTGAGACACTGTATGCCCCTTCTAGTATATATATATATATATATATATATATATATATATATATATACACACACACACACACATATATATGTATATATACACACACACATACTAGAGAAACACATTCATAAAAACACATATGCATACAAATGAAGAGGTTTATATACAAGAGGAATGGAACATTGAGAAAACATCCCAACCCAATTTGGTCCAAGCCCACAAGTCTGATATTAGCCTACATGTCTGATACCAGTCTTTAAAGTCTTCTTCAGATTCACGAGGCACATGCAATGATGCCAGGAGAATCACTGGCCAGTGGGTGCAGTCTTGTGTATTCATGATGGTAGAAGCATCTCAGTGCTGGCAGAGGCCTCTCTGTAACTTCACAAGCATCTCAGCACCAGCAGGAATCTATATGTAGCTTTTCCAGTTTCAGAGGTCTGGTTCCATCAGAGTAAACCCATGTGACTTCTCCTCTGGCTACCCCAGTTTATAGGACTCAGAGTCTATCAGCATGCTGCTTTATTGTCTTGTCAGTAGACTATGTCAATAGACTGAGCCGTCATAAGTCTCTAACCTCCAATTGGGCAATACTGTGAGATTTCACAAAATTCTTAGAAGAAAGTCATGCACACACAGAGGTCTCATCGACTCTCTCCAGATTGACAGGTTAGACAGCACCTCTAAACTCCCAATCCTGAAATTGGCACGATTACATGACTGTCACAATCTCTGTCCTCTTATGTTTGTCAGAAAGAAAGGAAAAATCTGTTCTGATAAGATATAGTCTTATGTTTGTTTTGAGGGTTTTGTTTTTGTGATTTATGTAGTATGGAAATGAATTTAGAATTAGCTCTTATTTGGGCAAGTCAGGCTTGCTATGGAGAGGCAAGATACCCACCCCACTCACCCCACTTAATGAGGTTAATGTAGACATACCTGCTCATGCCACATAAACAAGGGCTCACTCAATTCAAATGGAGAAAAGTAAAGGTCAGTACTTTCTCAGAGGTCGATATGCACAACCACTTGAATAGGCCACAATGCTTCCAGGGAGAAGAAGAGTGGTGTCTAACATGCCAATATGCTCTAGCTCTTATGCTGCAATCCCTTCTGCCTGAGTTGTAATAGTGTGTGCCTTTTGTTCATTGTGTCATTAATGTTTCTCCTCTATTCTCTATGGTTATGTGGGTAGTAAGGGATTGGACTATTAATGACAGGGTTGGCATCTTAAGGCCATCTGCTGCTCCAAAGAAAAAAGATAAAACTCTGCTTTTATAAGGATTTATAGTTTCAGAAATCCTGTATAGGGTGTCTGTCTTAAGCTGGGTTTCCAGAAAAATCAATGAAGTTTATGTATGTGTTCTGAGAGAGAAGTTTATATCAAGGAAATGGACCACACAGTTGTTGAGGCAGGCAATTCCAAATTTATGGATCTGATGTCAGACTTGAGGCTTCTCAAGTCAGACTAACATAGCTGCAGGGGCCAGTGAATCTGTGATCAGTAGGAAGATGACAAAGTCCAGGTTGACTAGAGCAACAAATTCATAGACATTCATGTGTATAAGGGAGAGATTTATATCTCAGAGCAATTGTATATTGAGAAAACATCCTAGCCCAGTTCAGATCAGGTTCATAAGCCCAGTATTAGCCCATATGTCCAATACTAGTCTACAAATTCCTCTTCAGACTCACACAGCGCATGGAGTGATGTTAAATGCCGGAAGATCATAGGCCAGTCTGTGAAAATCTTGTGGGTCCAGTGGCAGTGGAAGCATCTCAGTGCTGACATGGTTCTCCTCCAGCTCTCTAAGTATGGCTCTTCCACAGGAAGGTGAAGCAAAGGAGAAAGAGAGGAAACTCCCAGAATTCTCATGAGAATGTCACATTCAAATGGATGCGTCATCAGGCTGTGACATGCTTGACAAACTAACCTCCACCTCTTCACTCTATTTATCATGTTGACATGCAATTATGTAACTATGATAGGGGGTGAGTATATTTTAACTACCAAAACACAGAATCCTTGTTCTGGCAAGATGACACACAACCTTAACTATCACAGTGACTGTGAGTTGGAATGGACTTGATTACAGTGAGCAGGCTCAGCCTACACTTTCTGACAAATGATTATAATAAGGAGAGGGAGCATGATGATAATTTACTTAATGAATAAATACTGGTAAATATGTCCTCTCATGCTAAAGGACATACTACAGAAAATTGTTTACTCACTTGATGAAGATTTTTGTGAGGGTGATTTCTTCATATTAGCATCGTAACTGAGTTTTATGCTTGAATATAAAAAAGATGATAGTCACATTGACCTGGGTCTTATTTAGTTCCTAGTAAACAATAAGGCAATGTCAACATCCTCTTCTCAGGTGTGGGGATCTGGAATGTGCTCCATGAATAGGATGAGGGAAGAGGAAAGAGGACATAAATATTCTGCACTAACTTGTGAAAAATAAACATATCGAACTTCTACTTGCTGAACTTGTTGTAAGTTGCTGTTGAGTTAATTCTGACCCATAACGACCTGTATTCAACAGAACGAAGCACCTCTGGCCCTGTGCCAACCTCACAATTCTTCTCATATTTGAGCCCATAGTTGCAGACACTGTGTCAAACCATGTATCTGAGGGGCTTCTTCTTTTTTGCTTTCCTTCACTTTATCAAGCATAATGTCTTTCTCAACCTTCCTAATGCCACGACCCTGTCATAAAGTTCCTCTTTTCGTGGTGCCTCCAACCATAAAATTATTTTTGTTGCTACTTCATAACTGTAATTTTGCTATTATTATGAATCAGACAACTCCTGTGAATGGGTTATTTGACCCTCAAAGGTGTCATGACCCACACATTGAGAACTGCTGTTCTATATGGACAACTCTCTCCTGATAATTTGTCCAAAGTATGTCTCACCATCCTTACCTCTTAGAAACATTCTGATTATACTTCTTCCAAAGCAGGTTTTTTTTGTAGTCATAATACTTCAATGTTCTTTTCCAACACCATTGTTCAAATGTATTGTTCCTTCTTAGATCTTCCTTATTCAATGTTCAACTTTCACATGCATACACAAGTAACAAAATACCTTGGCTTGGGTTATGCACACTTTTATCCTCTCAGTATCATCTTGCTCTGCAACACTTCAAAGAAAGATGGCTTGTGATTTACTCAATGCAGTGCATTGTTCGATCTCCTCATTACTGCTTCCCTGAGCATTAATTGGAGATTCAAATAAGACAAAATTATTGACAACTTCAACATTGTCTACATTTGTCATGGTGCTGCCTATTTGTCCATTTGTGAGCTCTTTGGTCTGTCCTCCATTGAGTTGTAAACCACATCAAAGGCTGTAAAACTTGACCTTCAGCACCAGGTGCTTCATTTCACATCCTCCTTACTTTCAGTAAGCAAGGTCATTTCATCTGCATGCCAGCACAAATTTATTTTCACTGACGGCACATCACTGTGTGCTTACGCTTAGTGATAGTTGATTAAAAAAATAAGTATTATGTTTGGAGATCAGTTGAAGAGCAAAATCACAGACAATAGGACAAGAATAAGGAGAACATAGCATGAAGTAGAGGAAGAAAAGGATGCTGCATGGCGCCTGTGAACCAAAAAAAGAAGACGGAGCATCACTTCGCTGGACTTCAGTTACAAACATGCGTTTCAACCACCCAGATCTCACTGCTCATGGAGGTGCCACACCTATTGGTCTGGGGGTTGCAAATACATTTTATTAAGTAAGGCTTCTCATAAACACAGAATCCACAAACAGTGTCAATTGACTCTCTCATCAACTTCTGGGTTGGAGTTGGGTCTGGGTCTAAGAGCAAAGAAAAAAAATTAACACACCGAGGATTTTTATGTCTTTCCTTAATCATTCACTTCTTAGTAATTTTTTTCTATCATTCATTTATCCACAGATAGATAAGATGCGCTTCTAAACCAAACAAAACTCAAACTCACTGTCATTTAGTCACTGCTGATTCCTAGCGAGCCCCTATATGTTTCTGAGAATGTAACTGTATAGGGGAATAGAGAATCTAGTCTTTCTTCTTGGAGCCAAGATATTTTTGAACTGTTGGCCATGCACCTCAGCCCAATATGTACTGCAACCACTGCACCACCAGGGCTCCTATTGAGAAGTAATTGTTAGCTACTGATGAATGGAATCCCATTCACGCTTACTCCAGGGCCTTCAGATTAGCTCCATCAGGCATCCTTGGTTGTTACCTTAATGGGATTACAACATCAGGGATTTTCTGCACAATACACTGGGTAGATTTAAACTATTAACCTTTAGGTTAGCATCGAGGCTGTAAAAAATCCTCACTATATTTTCTTAACATTCTTCTCTACATGATCCATTTTCATGGAATGGTTTGCTAAGGAAAACAATATATAACAATATCTTTAATAACACAAAGATGATACATGGCATAGTTCAGTCAGTACAGTTCATTAAAAGTTTCCTATGATTTACCATTCTCTGTGGTGTTCGGTTTTTTAGCATACCTTTTAGTATCACAGGGGGGCAGCGTTCACATCAACCACAGTTGAATATAAAAAGACCATTCAGCATCGAGATTAAGTTCCCACAGGGTGTGTGTGTGTGTGTGTGTGTGTGTGTGTGTATTTGCAGTAATTGATGATCTTACAGTGCACTATTTTACATTTACCCAGTAGTTACAATTCATGAAGTGTTGTTTTACCTCCAATACTGCTGCTTTCCACACAGTAGCTGCTTTTAGAGAGGAGCTGCTTTCTACACAAGCGTGCTTGGTCTGCATTAGTACATTATGGAGCCAACCCTGTCACCTACACTTGTATTTGTATGTGATGTATGTGATGGGGTTGGTGCAATGATGTCATCACGTTGGGTACTCATACGTATGTGGGCATATCTGCATGTGGGTGGACTCACCTGGCAATAGATAGAGTATCAGTGTCTTGGTTCCTAAGACCATCAGAAATATGTGTTTTCTGATGGTCTTAGGCAACCCCTGTGAAAGGGTCATTCAACCCCCCAAAGTGTTTGCAACCCTCAGGGTGAAAAACGCTGCTCCCCATGCAATATGTCAGCTGATTACTTGACTCTTGCTCCCATGGAGGGTGACTATGGATCCAAGTAAAATAAAATCTTTGAAAATATGTTATTATTATGACTCATGATGTTGCTTATTGGTCTATTTTCACATTTGTAAAAAACATTTTATATTGAGGTATAACCCATACTGTAACCATGTTATCTTCTGTAAACTCTGTGTTGCCTGAAATAATATTAAGTAGTCTTACTTGTTTAGATGTTGGATTCAAAATGTATACTCTAATAAGGCAAGGTAATTCTCAACAGAATTGACAGATATATCATGGACTGCCAGAAGTGTGAACAAATCATCTCACAGATTTGCACCCAGAGTACTTCTTGAGAGGGAGGTGGATGAAACTTCACCTCATGGACTTTGGACAGGGTATCAGGAGGCCCAGTCACTGAATAAGGGCATCATGCTTGGTAACTAAAGGTTCAGCCTAAAATCTGGAGGCACTTAATGGGATGGATTGGCACAGTAGCTGCAGTGCTCTGATCAAATGTGGAATGATTGTGAGCATGAGCTAGAGTGTATTGTACGCAAAATCCCTACACGCTGAAGCTCCACGGCATTTAAGAAGAATAGCAAAGATGGCATTTGGGCTTTGGAGAAGAAAATGATGTAAGATTCCTAATCAGTGTATAAAACTCTTAGATTTGGACTGAGCCCCGGTGGCTTAGTGGTTGTGTGCAGGACTGCAGCCCACTAGGATGGAGGTTCAGTTCCAGCAGCTGCTCCACAGAAGCAAAGGCTGGGTCTTACTCCCATCACCAGAGGGCCATGATGCCCCCAAAACAAAACAAAAAAAACCTCTTAGATTCCTATCAGTAAATAAAAAAGTGAAGGCCTTCCCCCATATTTGTGTTATCTGTATATGCCTCCCCTGACCTTTCTTTGAGCCTACATGCTTCCAGTATTACTTAGGAAACTGAATTTCCATCTGTTTATTTGACACATTTGAGAATTTCTTAATTTTTGTTGAGAAAATCCGTATCTTCAGTACTCAGAAAATGGAATGGATGGATTTTTTAATGAACATTTCTAAAGGAACAAATTAATGCAAGTTTTTTTGGTGTTTTGGATTCTTTCTTTTTTTGGGGGGGGGCATCACTGCCCTCTGGTGGTCATGGGCGTTACCCAGCGCTGCTCCTGAGAGCAGCCACTGGATTTGAACTTCCAAGCCCGCAAGTCGAGTCGCAGTCCTGCACTCAACCACTTACGCCACCGGAGCTCAGCCCTGGATTATTTCTTAACAAGAAGAAAAAGTCCTGGTAGCAAAATGGGCTACACTCTGGGCTGGTACCCATAAGGTAAGCAATTCAATCCCACCAGCCACTTTAAGGGAGAATGGTATAGCTTTCTCGTATCATGAAGAACTACCACAATGGAAACCCTGCAACTATTCGAGAAGCTTGAATCAAATCAAAGTCAGAGGAGGTTTTGGTAAATAAGAGGTCTTTTTTTCCCCTTTCCTTTTGTTTTTGAGTTTGATTTTTGGAAAAAGAGGGGAGGGCATCAAAGTCTAACCAAAGGCATCACATTATAGTTTTTGAAATCAACATTATTTCTTATCAAAGCTCATTTGATAAGTATTGAAAACTTTCCTATGCCCTTTCCGCTGTTTTCCTCCCCAGGCTTTCAAGGATTGTTTTAATGTGCTTGTATTCTTTCCATCTATATTTGATGCTTTTATTCAATAACCCCTGGGTGCATAGTGGTTACCACTTGGGCTTCTCACTGCAAGATTGGCAGTGGGAAACTACTAGTTGCTCCACATGAGAAGGGTAAGACTCCCTGCTCCAGAAAGGACTTGTGGTCTCGGAAACCTACAGGGACAGGCGGACCCTGCCTACAGGCTTGCTATGAGTGGCATCAACTTAACGACAGTGAGATTGTTATTCACTATCACAAAAAGTAAAAGTGCTCAGCATCTAACTGAAAGATGGGGGTTTGAATCCACGTAGATAGAGGTTTTTTTAAAATTAAGTATATATTTATAGTCATTAAAATAATTTTAATCCAAAAGTTGACTATTTATATGTTTCTTACTAAAGCACAATGCCCAACTCACTGTCATTAAGTTAATGCTGACAAGGAGTGACCCCTTTTGGGTTTCTTAGACTATAAATTTAAATAGGAGTAAGAAGTTCAGTCTTGCTCTCACAGCACTTCTGGTAGTTTAAAACTGGCAGTCAAGAGGATTGTAACCCAGCACATAACCACTAAACTACCAGCACTCCTTCTTCTCACTTGGTGGGTGCCATGAAGTCAGTTCTGATTCCTGGTGATCCTTTGTACAACAGAACGAAACACTGCCCTGTACTCTGCCACTCTCATAGCAGCTGCCATGTTTCAGCACACAACAGTGTAATCCATCTTCCAGATGGTCTTCCTCTTTCCCATTAAGCCTTTATTTTACCGAGCATAAGATCCTTCTCAAGGGATTGGACTCTCCTGACAACACTTGCAAAATATGTGAGATAAGCCTCGCCAATCTCCCTTCTGAGGAACACCCTGGCTTTACTTCTAAGACAGACTGGTTTGTCCTTCTTTCAGTGCATGGTACTTGCAGTATTCTTTTCAGATACAAGAGATTCTGAAGACACCAATTTGTCTTGGTCTTCTTAGTGAATAGCTTAGTTTTCACATGCTCCTGAGGCAAATGAGCAGGCCACGGATAGAGTCAGAGAAGCTTTCATCCTCATAATGACACCTTTGCTCTTAAACACTTCAAAGAGGTTTTGTGCAGCAGATTTGTCCAATGTGATTTATCATTTGATTTTTTGACTACATCCCCATGAGCATTGACCATGGATGCAAGTGAAATGAAATCCTTGACAGCTTTAAACTCTTCTCTTTTTATCAAGACATTGCATATTGGTCCAGTTCTAAGGATTTTATTCTTATTCACATTCATGTGGCAATCCATATGGAACCCTGCTGTCTTTGATTTTAGTAGACACATGCTTCCAGTCCTCCTCACTCTCAGCAAGTAAGGTTGTGTTATCTGTCCATGACAGGTTGTTAATCAATCTCAAATCCTGAGACTGTGTTCTTCATACATTCATCGATTAAAATGAATAGTAACCAGAAAGCGAAAATGCTTACTGCAACTATAAAAGCACTCCCCCCCCCCAAAAAAAAATGGAGTGGGTAATTTTTTGGTTACTGTGATTCTTTGCTAAATATTAAAGCTAAAATTATGCCCACTGCCATCAAGTTACTTCTGATTCACGGTGCCCCTATATAAGATTTGTGAGGCTATAAATCTTCATAGGAACAGAACTTCATCTTTCTCTTACACAGTTGCTGGTGGGTTTGATCTGTTGACCTCAAGGCTAATGGTATAGAGTCAAACCCACATGCTTTTTTTAATATCTAGAGGTTACATTTTCTCAGCCCCTGTCATCTGGCGGCACAAACACTTAAGTTCTTAGTAGTAAATGTAGGGTTAGTTGTTGAAATCTGTCCAGTGTCTACAAGAGAAGGGCAACTGCCAGTGTGTTGCTATAAACGTACAGCCTAGCCAATAGGGAGTCCTATTCTGGCACACTGTGTCAGTTAGGGAAGCCTTCCCAATTTTACCTAACTCACTGCTATCAAGGCAATGTGGACACATAAAGACCATATATAACAGAGTAGAGTCCCTGTGGACTTCCAAGACCATAACTCATTGCAGGAGTATAAAGACTTATCTGTCTCCCACATAGTATCTGGTGGTTTTGAACTGTTTACCTTATGATTAGCAGCCCAACACATAATCACCATGCCAACAGAGCTCCATATTGCTAAATGTAAATCTTTTGTTTTCTTAAGCAAAACAAACAATGACTATACATATGGAGTTCTATAGATGGAATATACAGAAAACACATGGACTACCTCTGTGGGAAGAGAGTTCAATATCAGAATTTAAAACCCAGCCAAGGGCTGACTGTAGAATACACTATCGAGTGCTGATATAGAAGTTCAGGTTGAAGCTGAAGAAAGTTAAAATTTGTTCAAGTGAGATAAAACATGATTTTGCGAATAACCCACCTAAACTTTGAGAGCATCTGAGGAACAGATTTGAGGATTCAGCACTAATGATAGAAGATCTCCTGAGCTCAGGATGACATAAGAAAATACACATGAAGAAAGCAAACGGCCATTAAAAAGAACAGATCCACCAGAGGGCAGTGATGCACACACACACACACATGCATACAGAACAGATCAACGTTGATGTCAGAAGACTCTAAATCTTGCTCTTAATTGCAGGACAGCTAAGGGAAATGGAGTAACTGATGAAGTGAAAGAGCGAAACAGAATATTTCAATGGACATCACAGGAAGATAAGATATTACAACAAGATGTGCAAAAGCATGGAGTAAAAAATGGAAGAACACATTCAGTATATTTTAAGTGAAAAATATTAAAGAAAATGTTGAAACACCTTTTCAGAAGAATATTCAACAATGCCAGAAACATCAAAATAAGACAAGGAGCCAAAATGAGCTATCGTGCTACAAAGAACTAGTTATCATTCAATCACTCGAAGAGCTAACTTATACTAAAGAACCAATGGTACTGAAGGAAGAAGTCCAGTCTGCATTGAAGGTGGTAGTGACCAACAAAGTTACAAGTATTGACAGGATCCTCTGAAATGTTTCAACAAGTTGACAAACACTGGGAGAATTCATTCATCTATGCCAGGAAAATTGGGACACTGCTACTTGGTCAAATGACTGGAAGAGTTCCATATTTGGAATCACTCCAAAGAAAAATAACCCAACAGAATTCAGAAGTTAATAGAATAATATCATTAATATAAAATACAAGTTAAAATTTCTCTGAAGATCATCCAACAGTGTTTGCAGCAGTACATTGACGGGATCCAGAAAGGGATGTGGAACAAAGGAGATCATTGCTGATGTCAAAGGGAGCTTGACTGAATGCAGAGAAGACCAGGAAAAACAATTCTTACTGGTGTTTTATTGACTAAGCAAAGGCTTTCAAACTACATAGAGCCTTGTTCTAAACAAAGACATTCAAGTATACTAAACTGTGCTTCTACAGAACTTATACATGGACCAACAGGCATTCTGTGTGTGTGTGTGTGGCCAGAACAAACAATTATTGCATGGCTTAAAATCAAGAGAGATGTGCATCAGTGTGGTATTCACTCTCTCATCACATTTATCCAATTTCATGCGGAACAAATCATCAGAGAAACTGGATTGTATGACGACTATTGGAGGAAGGCGTTTTAACTACTAGAAGAACATGCTGATGAAGAACAAGGATTTCAGGCTTCGTTATGGATACAACGTAATGTAAGATCAAAACCCAAACCAAGCTCATTTGTTATTGAGTCAATTCCAACTCATAATGACCCTAGGGCAGGACTGCCCCTGTGGGTTTCTGAGCCTTGTCTTTCTCCCCTCAGAGCAACTGGTGGTTTGAACCACTGACCTCATGTTTAGCAGTCCAATACTGTACCACTGGCACTCCCACTTAATGTAAAGACATTTAAGATCCTCACAATCGAACCAATTGGAAACATCATGATAAACGGAAAACAGATAGCAGTTTTCAAGGATTTCATCATAGTTGAGTGTAAAATAAGTAGTCAAACGATCAAGTGCAGCATTGTGCTGGGTAAATCTGTTCCATAAGACCTCTGTAAAGGGGTGAAGTGCAAAGACGCTATTTGGAGGATTAAAGTGAACCTGACTCAATCCATGGTATTTTGTAATTGCCTCAATGCATGTGGTAGTTGTACTTTGGATAAAGAAGACTGAAGACTAATTGATGCATTGGAATACACTAATCTGATCAGCAACAGGGAAAAATAATTCCCTTGACAGGAAATTCTGAATGTTCACATTTTTTTTTCATTTAAGTTGTCATAGAATTCTCATAGAATCTCATCTCATACCCTCCTTAAAATCCCTCAGGGATAAATTGCATGGTTTCCCTGCAGAGGCAAATTTCTATTGCTCCTACAATTGATTTCCTCTGGGGTTTTATTCAGTTATTTACGACTCTTCCTGGATCTTGTGGAACTGAGAAGTCTGCTGACCCTCCGTTAGATTACCCTCACTGGGAAACTGTCTTGTGTAACTTTCCTTTGGGTACAAGATTATTGATTTTTATATTTATTAAAAGTAGGGAAGTCCTAGGGTTTAAATCAGATAATTTTCAAATCAAACATCTACTCTGTCATTTCCTTAATATTTAATTGCTTACAGGAACCCTTGTGGTTCTGTGGTTTAGGCAGTGATCTGCTAACCACAAGATTGATGGCTTAGACCCACCCGTCCATTCTTGGGAGAGAGAGAAGAAAGTCTGTTTCAGTGGAGATTTACTGTCACTGAAATCCTATATAGGAGTTACTGTGAGTCAGAATCGACTTGATGACTGAGGGTTTGTGTAGTGACCTCAGATCTTTTAACATGACTCTTATCCACGGACCCTTGGCTGTTGAAGTGTTATACATGGTCTGCTAATCTTGAAACCAGTGCAAAAGAAAGAAGAGGCTTTCTACTCCCACAAAGATTTGCGGCTTCAGAAACCAACAGAAGTCTATTTGATAGGATTGTGATGAGCCAGGATTGACTCTATGACAGGGAGTTAGGTTTTTGCTTTAACTCTGCCTCTGTAACTGCCACCAAATGATTGGGTGGGAATATATTAATGCAGTAGGTGAAAACCAAAGAGAGGGAAGTAATCAGCTTTGGTTGTCATCCCTCTGGCTATCTCAGAAGCAAGAGCACAGAGAATTTCCAGGATCACCAAGAAAAGCCCCTAGTGGACTAACTTTGAAATGCCTACTAAACTTGGCAGTGGCAGCAGATGCCATGCCACAGTGACACCAGAGACCAAGGAAGCAGGCCTGAGCTGGAGAAGAGGAATGGTACAGAGACTATGAGGTTGTGGGAAAGAAGAGTGAACAGTCTTCCAGGTCTGAGAAGACAGAGGCCAAGGAACCACATGGCTGTAAGGATGAGGACCACAGAGAGAGAAAAGGGTGCTGACTGGGAAGAGAGGCTGCTATGGCCCAAAATACTGTCTTTACTGTTTACCTATTGACATTGAGTTCTCTAGTAAGTCTTGCTTGTAAACTCTGTGTAGCCATGTCAACAGATCATTGAACCCAGCAGAAATGTAGAGTAGTGTTATGGGAGGCGTGGTTAGTATTGAAAGAGTGATGAAATAGTGGCAATTGCCCTCAGGCTATTCACCTGTTGAATTTCCTTCCTTTGTGTAGATAAAGGAGGTCAGACATGGCCTCTGTGCATTTTTGCCAGTTTGGTGTAGTTCTTGGCACAAATGATCAAGCCTGATGATGTCTTTCCCCCATTGACTCATGGCTAATTCACACTTCTGAAAATAAATTTGGTCTCCAGAGATTTTTCTTGGTTGTGATCTTTACAGATTACAGGAACATATCACTAGAACTTCCTTCTGAGGTACATCTGGAAGGGATTGAACTACAAAACTCCCAGTTCATAGTTCACCCTTTACCCATTTTCAGCACTCAGTGACTCCTAATCAGGTTGAGGTTGAATCAAAGTCTGTCTCTTGAAAAATCCTATGTGTTACAGAAAACTGAGCTTTCAAGTATTGCCTGCACAGGTTGTGATCTGTCAGAAGCAGATCAATTCCCAATCACAAGTAGTTCCCACAGCAGAGACAAAAAAACTTCAGCAAATGTTTTCTAATGGAATTTGCATACCATAACTACAGTTTCTAACTGTAGCACAGTGAAAATTACCCACATGTTGATGTGTGGTATATTTATGTGCTATGGTCTTTATGGGTGTTCTTTAAGAGACAGCCTCTTACATCTGATTTCTCAGTCTGAGAGGTATCTTGGGAGATAAACCTAACTATATAGAGAGAAATGGTCTCCTTTGATATTGAACTCATTCAATCTTCCATTCTACAATGTGCTTAGTTTCTACTAATTGATATGCTGCTTAAAAGTATGCATTTTCCAAATTAGCTGTGTTGTAACTAATACATTAGCTCAATTCTGTATTCTGAATTTATTTAGCACTCATTGATTCTTGGGACTTTATCTTTGAAGTTTTATGCTCCCTTAACGGCCTTTGGGGAGCTTTGTTCAATATTATGTGTGTTCATTTCCTGAAAGCAATATTCTTTGCAAAATGAACTGCAAAATTTAAATCTCAACTAGCTTACTAAATGCAAAAGCTCCATATACTATTTATGTGGAGCAGGGGAAAAGCTTACCAATGACAAGACAGAATTGACCTAACGGTGTGTATATGCTATAAATCCACAGCTATCTAGTTGGTTCTGACTCATAGCGACCCTATAAGACAGAGAAAAATGCCTCCCTCCATGGGGTTTTTAAAGGCTGTAAACCTTCATTAATTAAGATCACCACATCTTTTTTCCTTGGAGCAGCTTATGGGCTCTATCCATTGAAATCATGTTAGCAGAGGAGTGTTTCAGCCAATACACTACCTATTCTAGCCTTTAAAAGAAACTCTAGGAGAATTTTAAAAATAAATAAATGCAAGAGGGTATATTTAGTAAAATGAATTATAATTACTCCTTTTTCTTTGCAGAGTTATCATTTTCTCAGTGTGGTCCAGTTTGACCTCCTAAGTGTCTGAAATTAAAGGAGGAAAAAAAGTAGTCCTGGGGCAGACACATTTGACTCAGCTAGGGAAACACGTAGTGGACCACAATGTCTATGGAGAACACAGAGAAAGAAACCAGAGAAAATACAAACCCATCTATTTGGAGGAGGAGTTTATGAGTCAGCCAAGACCCGAGAGGTTCCCACAGGGAAGCAAGCTGCCACCCTGCAACCTTTGCTTCCCTCGGGGAATTTGCCAGTCCTCATGCTGGGGCAGTTTCTGAGAATCCTGGGTGTTTGGGCAGAAGGTTCAAACTAGAGACCAAGAAGAAAGCAGAGCTCTTGACAAATTTGTATTGTTTGAAGGACCGAAAAGACAGGGTAAAATAGAGGAACTATTTAAGACCAAACCATAGACTAACCCCACTGACCCTTAAACAACCCCATTTACTAACCACCCAGTAGAGAATTTCTGCAAATATTTATGAAGGTCAACAACCTCAACTTTCTCTTCTGGGACAACTGGTGGATTTGAGCTGCCAACCGTATAGTTGTCATTGGCAGCCCAATGCCTGTCACAGGGCACCAAGACTCTTAACAAAAACAACAGGACAGTAGGTGGAACCTGAGAGTTGACTTGCTTTCTCCTAAATCTCAAATAGTACACTGTTAAGGAACCAATCATTTGAGCAGAATGTCTCGAAGGAGCAGCACAGTAGGTTGCACATTAAAATGCTAATCTCAAGGTCAGCAGTTCAAAATCAACAGCTGTTCTAACAGAGAAAGACAAGGCATTCTGTTCCCATGAAGAACTGAAGTCTGAGAAACCTTTGGCAGTGAGTTTGTTTTTGAGTTTTCATCAATTGAGGCAGAATTGTTCATAGCTAGGACTGAGACAATAAAGAGGAACAGTCAGGATCATCCAATCAGTGAGAAACAGCCAGGGCTGCATCTCAGGATGCCTTTGGAAATTTCTGAAGGGGTACACCCTACAACTGTAATGCGACAGTAGACCAAACCCAGAAAAAACAGTGCCCTGAGTCACAGGGGCTTGGTTCTCTGTGGGTTGTGTTGGCTTGTTTCTGCTCTCTTGGGCTAGAAGGAAAGAATAGAAGAATACATGATTGTCCACTAGATCATTCATTATACACAATGTCACACATAAAATAAAATATCCCTCATCCAAGAGACAGGAAAGAATAATTAAAACTCAAGTCAAAAAACAAAGAAGGAGGAACACAGGGCTAGGTGAAAGAGATTTTATAATTGCACACACAAGATTCAAAATAAGAGTTTCATTCTGTATAAATCATAGGGAAGTATATGAAAAACTTATAAAAATACATATCACTTCTTAAAAACCAAAGAACTAGAACTTGATAACCACAGAAACCATGTGGATTTTCCAACAGTGGAAAACAACTTGAAGGTAAATTGAAAATAAATGGATACAATGAAAATTAGACCAGAAGAACACAGAATTGATAAATTAAAGAACAGGTCAATATGAAAGAAAATACCACTCTTAAAGATGAAGACAGAAATAACAAGAATATGGAGCAGTATTAAAGGACAGAATGGGAGAGTTAGAGGCCAAAGAGAGGTAGAAATGATGCAGAAGAAATATGTAAATATATAAAGGCTGAAGACTTCCTACAAGGTCTAAAATCACAGGTCTAAGACCCTCTGTGTACATCAGCTTACAAAGTACAAAGAAGAAAAATAAAACTCCCCTTTAAAAATTAAAAGCAAGACAGGGAGAGGAGAAATATTTTACCATTAAATAGGCAAAGACTGACTATTGACTTTTGATAAACAGACTGACTATAAAAATATATCTTGGCAGCAAAAAATATGTCTTCATTTCAGATATTTAGAAATGATATAAACATTTGATATGGATATAATTTTACATCTAAATCATATAACATTTTATATGCACATGCTATTTTTATATATTTGTATAAAGTATATATAGGTTCATATATTATTTATCTACACTCTATTATATGTCTATATTAAAAATATAAAGTTTTATCTATAAATATATTTGTGTATATTCTTTGTATATTAATATATTTAAATAAATAAATATTATCAATTTTAGATATGAATTCTATCTATATATTTATCTATTAGGTATATATTTTGATATAAATCTAGATTTTTGAAAATGCTGAAGAACAGAAGGAAATGCTGAAAGAGATGAACTGCTTACAAGTATTTTATTTCCATGAGAGGTCAAGTGGGCTTTCGGATGAATGCACAAATCATCCTGGAAAGGCATCACGCCAGAATTCTCCTTAGAACGGAGAATGTTTAGACTTTGCCTCGTGTCCTCTAGACATGTTATCAGGAAAGACTCCATGCTGGCGGAGGACCTCATGCTTAATAAGGCAGAGGGTGGCAGCAAAGAGGAAGGCACTTGATGAAAATAATTACTTCGTGGCTACAACACGGGGTTCAAAGCTAGGGAGGGTTGGGAGGCGAATCTGGTGCCGCACCAGGTAAGATGCTGTCCGGCTGTGTAGAGGGCCACTCTTGGTTGGGACAAGTGTGTCTAGAGTGCCCCCTGGAGGCAAGGATGTCGGGCCTTTGTTTGCATACTCGGGACACATTGTCAGGAGAGATCAGTTCCGGGGAGGGACAGCATGCTTGTGAAAGTGGTGGGCAATGGGAAACTGCAAGCATACACACAAGCCACAGGCACAGCACATCATTACCATATCTGTCCAAAGAGAATCGTCCTGATGCTGCTCTGAGCTTGAGCTCTGAGGAAGCTAGGTGTGGCCGAGATCTCCCATGAAGTGCTACTGCTTCACCCTCAGATTCTCCCTAGGAATAGCCTCACAAATGGAGAAACTATGGAACCGTGGTGGCTTATTTCCAGACTTAAGAAAACTCCTTTGAGGAATGTACAAATGGGATGTGTGCAGAATTTGAAAATGTTCTGGATTTTGTCTGTTTGGTTGTTAGGGTTAAAGAGGAAAAGGAAGAAGACCTGTGTTAGATGGGATCTCCAGAGAAACAACACCAGTGACACTTATATATGTCATATGTAGAAGGAAGGTCTTAGAAGAAATGGCCCCCACTGTTGTACAAATGGGTAAGTCTAGTCTGTTCAAGTCAGGCTTCTCCTGAACCTTGGAAACAGAGGACCAGAAGCAGGTGACAGAGCAGAGGCTGAACTGGCACAGGCAGGTAGCTGCAGATCCCAAGTCGGCTGAATGTATTCACCACTGACTGCACCAAGGGCTTCTGAGATCCGCAGGCAGCACAATAGACGATCAAGAGACCAAAGCCCAGATGCAGCTCTGGCAGAAGGGGAAGGGTCAAGCAGAAGCCGACTCTCCTTGGTTTCTCTCTCTCTGGCACAAAGGCTTAAGAGACGGACCAAGGAGATGGCATCAGGCTTCAGCACAACTGAAATGCATGCTCTTCCTCTACCCTTACCCAGGAGTGTCTAAGCTGACATGATCGCGAGACATCACCACTCAGAACAAGAGGGGGGCAGAATGGGGAGCGTGAGCATCAAGTAAGATGCATGAAGAGCCTCTTTGAGCTTTGTAGGTTGAAAACTCATCTTCCAGTTTTCTAAAATTGAAGCAATCTCATTTCATTGTGTTTCCATGAACTTCTCACATGAGGGTCCTATTGGCCATTCATGGCAAATATTTTTGATTTCCTGACTCTACAGGAGTAAAAATAAAATAATTTGTATATATTTCAAATTAACAGAGGCTAAGTGTTGGACTGCTACCTGCAAAGCCAGTGGTTCAAAACCACCAAGCAATTCAAGGAAGAAGTATGAGATTTTCTCCAGTGAACACTGACAACCTTGGAAACTTTATATAGGACTCTGAGAGTTAGAATTGATTTGATGGCAGTGTTTGTTTGCTTGTTTGGTTATTAATGAAATGTTTGATTTGTCCTAAAACAGTATAGTTTCCTTAATTCTCCTTGAATTGCAAGTTATCATGGCACTTTACATTTTGGCATGTTGGTTTGCAGTCCACAAGGTCAGCAATTCAAAATGATCTTGGGAGAAAGATAACACTTCTATACCTTTCAAGAGTTAGAGTCGCCCCCAATAAAATGATTTAAAAATTAAAAAAGAATAGTTAGAGTCTCAGAAAGCCACAGAGCCAAGGCTACCCCATTCTATAGGGCCACTATGAGTCATAATTGAACTGAGAAAGTGTTTTTTATTCTGCCTCCTTTGGGGCTATAAAAATATTGATGATATTGATAATTGTGAATTTATGGAGGACCTTTTACATTGACTTTTCTGTTTGTTACTTACTTGATTATTCTAAACACTTCTTCAGGTAGATAGAATCATGATGTTCAGGGTCTTTATGTGGTACAAACACTTTTCACCCAGCTGCTTTTCTGTAAAAGAGCATTAGTAGTCTGGTGGCTATACATTAGTCTTCTAACTTCACGGTCAGCAGTTAGAAACCACTAGCAACTCTGTGGGCAAAAGACAAGGCTTTCCACTCCTATAAAGTGCTACAGTCTAAGAAGTGCACAGAAGAATGTCCACTCAGTCCTACAGGGTCACTATGCATTGGCATGATCTAAATGGTAGTGAGTTTGACTTTTGACTTGTCTGAAGAATGGGGCCTTAAAAACACCCAGCTTTTCATTGGAAGGAAGGGAGACCTGTCACTCTGCTTATGGAAGGTCGTAGCCCCCAGAAGTCCATGGAGAGCAGTTCAAGCTGCTCACATGAGGTCCCTTTAAGTCAACACTGATTCATCAATGATGGTGCTTTCATTCATCATCAGGGCCGTTTGACACATAAGAACTCTAATCACAGCAACATTAAGCTTAAAACCTAGCAAGTAAGTGAGTGATTGAGTTAAAGAACAGAACTAGGTTGTCTAGCTTGGGCCAATAATTGTAGCAGACACTGTAACGTTTAGTGTCCTTAATTATCTAAAGAGTTCAATGCCCAGAACCGCCACGTTCTTTAATGTGAGGCTGCTTTGGAAGCACACTGCAAAGGTTTTAGAACAGGTAGCAGCAGAGACGATCATACTATGTTCCAGCTTCACCAGCGGCTTCAGATAAGAAAAGTGATTTTATTATAATTCAAGGATCTTTTTTCTGACAGACATTCAGAATGTGTATTAAAGTGTTACAAAACCAGCTGTTCCTATTTGAGATTGATATTTAAGGATTTTTGACAAACTGCCTTTGAATTGTATTTTAAGTCTTGCTAATGATGGAGAATTAGTCACAAAAGTCAAATTTAAGCAACACAGAATTGATTTTCTCTAGGTGCACAGTACCACAAGAGAAGGCTGGCTCTGGGGTTACATAGCCAAGAGCAGAGGTTATAATGCGGGATGCAGGAGGAGGATGAGCAGAACAAGGAACAATTACCCGGTCTACTTTTTTTTTCCAATCATTTTATTGGGGCTCATACATCGTTTTTCACAATATATAAATAAGCATATTTGTCAAGCACCCTTACATGTCCACTTCTATTATTGTTCTCCAATCATCCACCTTTTCCCTTAAGCCCCTGGTATTGGCTTTTCCATTCCTCTCCCTGGTCTCTCCTCCCCTCCAACCCTCAATATTTTATACATTGTTATTGTTCTGTCATATCTTACACTGCCTGACCTCTCCCCCAACCCACTCCTTTGATGCCCGTCCTTCAAATAGGAGCTTGTGTATATATCCTTGCTGTTGCTTCCGTCTCTCTACCCCCCCCTTCCCTCCACCCTTTCAGTATCTCCAATCTAACCATTGGTCTGAAGGGGCCCATCCATCTTGGTTTCCCCATATCTCCAGCTCCCCTCTATGCCAGTGTGACTTCTCCAGTCCATCTGGATTTGCAAGGTAGAGTTGGGACCATGATGGTTGGGGAGGGGGAGGAAGGCTTCAGGGACTAGAGGAAACTTGTATGCATCATCACTGCCTGGTTGCCCCCCAACTGGTCTGTCTCCTCCCCATGACTCCCCTGTAAAGGGGTGCCCAATTACCCACCAGTGGGCCTTAGGTCCCCACCCTGCTCTCCTCCTTGTACGTAATGATGTGATTCTTGTTCTTTGGTGCTCGATATCTGCTCCCTTCGGCCCCTCTTGATCACGCATGCTGGTGTGCTTCCTGCATGTGGACTTTGCTGTTTCTGAGCTGAATGGTGACTCAATTATCTTCAAGTCTTTGAGATTCCAGGCATTCAATCATTTGTAAGCTGGATACCATCGTTTCTTCTACTTTGTTTGCCTTAGTATCCATTTGTCATCAGTGATATCAGGAGTCAATTGGTCCATTGATTTTTATTTTTATTCTTTGATACCTGATTGTTTCAGCACCTCATGATCGCACAGGTAAGTGATCTTCTTTTATGGTGGGTTTTGTTGCTTCTGAGCTAGATGGCTGCTTGTTTATGCTCAAGCCTTTAAGACCCCGGATGCTCTATCTTTTGATAGCTGGGCCCATCTGCTTTCTTCACCACCCTTGATCATGCTCTTACATGTCCACAATTGGTACCCTGGGGATGTGTGCACACAGTGATATATGTTTGCTTTGTTTTGTTTTTTTTCCGGCCCTTTTGATGTCTATTGCCTAGACCTTTTACCACTTTCACCACCATCTGACCACGCTGACTGTTGTGCTTCTTCTGTGTGGCTGTGGTCTCTTCTCAGGTAAATGGTCTAATGTTTATCTTCAGGCTTTCAAGACACTTGATATATTCTTTGATGGCTGGGCACCTTCAGCTTTCTTCACCACATTTGTTTGTGCACCTATTTTAATTCAGTGATCGTGTTGGGCCATTGAGCCTCGAGGAATATCAGATTCATAGAACAAAGTGTTCTTGCATTGAGGGAGCACGAGTATGAGGGCCCAAGGTCCACTTGTTACCCTAATATTTGGCCTATAGATATGTTCTTAATTTTATTCCCAACTTATAATAGATAGTTGTATCTATGTATGGACATACCTATATTTAGACCTCTGTAAGTGCCCTTTGCCTTCTAGCTCTTTCCTCTATTTCCTTCCATCTCTCTCCCATCCCACCATCATGTTCCATCTTCATTGGCATTTCATTGTTTTCTCATAGATTCATTGTCCTTGCTTAATCCCAACCAGACCTCCCATACCCCCCTTTCCATCGATTGCTAACCACTTATTGCTCACCCAACCCGTCCATGTTTGTCCTCCCCCTCTTCTTCTCTCCTCTCTCATGCCCCCAGGAATCATTTGCCCAGTCCTTTCTGTGGCGCAATGGGTCTCCAGAAGGATGTATTCCTCTGAGCATCATGTGTTAGCGTGGAGCTTAGACCAGCTCTCTTCTTCTTCCTCCCTTCTTTTCTTTGTCCCTGTGGGTGTAGGATGCTGGTCGCTCCCCCACCCTGTTCTCTGCCACACCCACTACTAGAGATGGAGTCCATCTGACTCTGGTTGCGTACGGCTCTATAGCTCTCTTTTTTTGCATTCTTCCATGCGTCCACATTGTCTTCATGGTTGGGTGTTTCGTGGTAGGAACTGCTCACCCACTCCGGTTTCTGTGGAGACAAGACGCATACTCCCTCCCTGGGTGGATTAGTGCCCCATTCCCTCAGTTATCCTATCACTTTTGAACTCCCTTTTAACTCCCCTCCCCCCCCATCCTTCCCCCATTACTGTGTTGCATCTAACATGTATCTCCCTGGGTTTGGTCCTCCCTCCTCCCCTTACCCTATCTCTTGGGCCAGCTAATATGGCATATAGGAGCCTTCTCTTTTATACTCACCATACTGTTTCTACTTACCTCAGGGGGCCCATGCTGTACTTATCCTTTTGTGATTGACTGACTTTGCTTAGCATAATTTCCTCCAGGTCTTCCCATGCAGAGATGTGTTTCATGTGCTCGTCTGAGCTTTTGAGTGAGACATAGTACTCCATTGTGTGTATGTGCCAGAGTTTGTTGATCCACTCATCTACTGATGGAAATTTAGGTTGCTTCCAACTCTTTGCAATTCTGAATTGTGCTGCAATAAACATTGGCGTGCATACCACTGGCTGTGGTTTATTTCTTGCCTCTTCTGGATATATACCCAATAGTGGGATAGCTGGATCATAGGGTAGCTCAACTTGCATTTTCCTTAAGTATTGCCAGACTGCTTTCCACAGTGGCTATACATATCTACATGACCACCAACAATGTAGAAGTGTTCCTATTTCGCCACATCCCCTCTAACATTTGTTGCACTCCGATTTTCTGATCTGGGCTAGCCTCAAGGGTGTTAGATGATATTACATGGTTGTTTTGATCTGCATTTCTCTGATGGCTAATGAGCGGGAGCATTTTCTCATATGTTCATTGGCCATGTACCTCCTCCCTAGTGAAGCTTCTTTTCATTTCTTTTTCCCATTTCTTCAAAGGGTTATCTGTTTTCCTCTTCTTGCAGGAAACAAGGGTATTGTAGATTTTTGTAATAAGCCCTTTGTCTGTTGTATCATTACTAAAAATCCTCTCCCAGTCTGTGGGTTGCCTGGCTACCCTCTTGGTAAAGTTCTTTGATGCACACATGTGTTTTATTCTTAGTAAGTCCCATTTGTCAATTTCAGGTTCCCCTTCATGTGTACCCTGACCTAGTGCAGTTAGCCTTTGTATTCCCTGGGTCAAGATTCTTAGGTTTTTCCCAATTCTCTCGCTAATGGTTCTGATAGTTTGTGGTTTCACTTCCAGGTCTGTGATCCACCTCGAGTTTGTTCTTGTGCATGGGGTGAGGTTGAGATCCTGTTTCATTTTTCTACATGTAGATTTCCATTGTCTCCAGCACCATTTGTTGAAAAGGGCATCACCCTCCCATTTGATACTTTTGGGGCCCTTGTTGAAAATCAGTTGTCTATATGCTAATAGTTTTATTTCTGGGTTTTCTATTCTTTTCCATTGATCTGTGTATCTGTCATTATGCCAGTACCATGCAGTTTTGACCACTGTGGCTTTGCAGTATGTGTGAAAGTCAGGTAAAACCAGTCCTCCGACTGTGTTCTTATCCTTCAGGAGATCCCTGCTAATTCTGGGCTTTTTCCCTCTCCATATGAAGTTTGTGGTCAATTTTTCCAGTTCTCTGAAGAAGGTTGTTGGTATTTGGATCAGGATAGCATTGAACTTATAAAGTGCCCTGGGTAGGATAGGAATCTTTATTATATTGAGTCTACCAATCCATGAACATGGGATGTTCCACCATTTGTGGAGGTCACTTTTCGTTTCCTATAGTAGGGTTTTGTAGTTTTCCTTGTATAGGTCTTTTGTTTTTTTGGTCAGGTATATCCCTAGGTACTTCAATTTAGTTTTGGCTATTGTGAATGGAACTGCTTTCTTGATCTCCTCTTCTGTGGTCTTGTCAGATGTGCAGAGCAGACCAATCGACTTCTGTTTGTTGATTTTGTATCCTGCCACTCTTCCATATTCCTCTATCGCTGCTAGTACTCCAGATGAGGAGCTCTTGGGATTTACGATGTAGAGGATCATGTCATGAGCGAATAATGATAATTTGACCTCCTCCTCTCCCATTTGGATACCTTGGATGTCTTTTTGTTGACTTATGTTATTTGCTAAGACCTCCAGTACTATATTGAATAGTAGTGGGGATAAGGGGCATCCTTGTCTAGTCCCCTTCTTCAGTGGGATTGATTTAGTCTTTACTCCATTGCCTATTATGTTAGCTGTCGGCTTCTCATAGATTGCTTGTATTAACTTGAGGAACTGTCCTTCTATTCCTATCTGTCTGAGTGTCTTGATTAGGAAAGGGTGCTGGATATTGTCAAATGCTCTCTCTGCATCTATAGATATTATCATATGGTTCTTATACTTCATCTTATCAATATGATGTATAATATTGATGGATTTACGGATGTTAAACCATCCCTGCATCTCTGGGATGAATCCTACCTGATCCTGATGGATTATGCTTTTTATATATTTTTGTATTCTATTGGTCAATATCTTGTTGAATATTTTTGCATCTATGTTCATTAGTGATATTGGTCTATAATTCTCTACTCCTGTGGGATCCTTTTCCTGTTTGGGTATCAAAGTTATACTGGCTTCATAAAATGAGTTGGGGAGTTTTTCATCCTTTTCTATACTCTGGAAAACTTTGTGGAGGACTGGGCCAACTCCTCCCTGAAAGCTTTATAGAATTCCCCAGTGAAGCCATCTGGTCCAGGAGCTTTTTTTGTTGGGATATTCTTGATAACCATATATTTCTCTTCTCTTGTTATGGGTTTATTTAATTCCTTAACCTCTATCTGGGACAATCTAGGGAGGGTTTGTTTTTCTAGGTATTTTTCCATATTTTCCAGGTTGTTAAACTTGTTGGAGTACAGATCTTCGTAGTACTTTGTGATGATCTGCTTAATTTCATTAGGGTCTGTTGTGATTTCTCCCAATTCATTCCTCATCCTATTGTTGCTTGTTCTTTCCTTTCTTTGGTCAGGTTTGCCAGTGGCCTGTAGATTTTATTAATCCTTTCAAAGAACCAACTTTTTGCTGCATTAATCTTTTGCATTGTTTTTATGTCTTCCCAGTGGTTCAACTCTGCCCTAATTTTTATCATTTCTTTTCTTTTACTGTTGGAGGGATTATTCTACTGGCTCTGTTCTAGTTGTTGGAGTTTTTGTGAGAGCGTGTCTGCCATAAGACTCTCCTCCTTTTTCATATATGTTCCTATTGCAATCAGGCTACCTCTGATAACTGCCTTCACAGTGTCCCAGAGGTTTTGATAGGAAGTATTCTCATTCTCATTAATTTCTAGAAATGTTTTGATCTCCCTTCTAATCTGAGTCATTACCCATTCATGGTGCAGAAGTTCGTTATTCATCCTCCAACTGTTTGCCTTTGTTTTATTACTGGTCCTTTTATTAATCTCCAGCTTTATGGCATGGTAATCAGAGAAGAATGTCTGAATGATCTCTATGTGTTTGAATTTACTTATGCTTGACTTGTGTCCCAGCACATGGTCAATTTTTGAAAATGTGCCATGTGGACTTGAGAAGAATGTGTATTTTTTTTTGCATTTGGGTGGAAGGCCCTGAATATGTCTATCAAATCTAGTTGTCTTATTGTGGTATTTAGTTCTATAGCTTCCTTGCTGAGCCTCTTTCTCAAAGATCTGTCTTTCTCTGATAGTGGCGTGTTAAAGTCTCCTACTATAATTGTTGAATCTGTGACATCTTTTTTCAAGTTCTGAATAGTCTGTTTAACAAATTTCGCAGGTCTCTCATTTGGCGCGTATATATTTATTATGCTTACTGGTTCCTGGTGAAGCGTACCCTTGAGCATTATAAAGTGCCCCTCCTTGTCTCTTTTTATGTATTGAAACTTGAGGTCTGTTTTATCTGAGATTAGGATTGCGTCCCCTGCTTTTTTGGATTCACCATTAGCCTGATATATTCTCTTCCAGCCATTTATTCTTAGTTTATTCTTGTCTGCAAGTTTAAGATGTGTTTCTTGCAGGCAACAGATTGAAGCATTATGTTTTCCAAGCCAGTCAGCAAACCTTTTTATTTTAATGATGGAGTTCAGGCCATAGACATTTAGAGTTATGATCCCTATCTGTGGGTTCATTGCTGGTATTTTGATTTTTTGGTGTGTGTGTTTTCTTGTTCCCCTTTTCATAGCTCTGTTGTGTTTCCATTGGGGGCTTCTTTATTGCTATGTTTTCTACCTGTGGCCATATGTTCTTGGTAATTGGGGTTAGTCTGTTGGCTCCTGGATGAGGTTGGAGTGTATGATGTTCTCCTGTTTGTGCTTTGTGGGTATTGGCCTTCTGGCCATAGTGAGTTGGCAAAGATTTTCCTCAGGGTATGGTGTCTCACGGCATATTCTTTGAGTTTTTCCTTATCTTGGAAGACCCTTATTTCCCCATCTATCTTGATTGATAGCTTTGCAGGGTAAAGAATTCTAGGGGAGGCGTTGTTTCCCTTCAACTTCTGGAAGACATTGGTCCACTCTCTTCTTCTTTTCATGGTTTCTGTTGATAGGTCTGCACATATTCTTACCTGAGAGCCCTAATATGTAACCATCCTCTTTTATCTTGCTGTTCTCAGGAGTTTCACTTTTTCCTCGAAGTTGGATAGTTTAACTATTATATGTCTTGGTGAGTACTTCCTAGGGTCTAGTCTACTCGGTGCCCTCTCTGCTTCCTGTATGATAGGCTGGTTCTCATTCATTAGATTGGGGAAATTTTCTTTCAGAAATTCCCTTGTTAAGTTAGCTGTTGATTTCTTCACTGTGTCTTGTTCTGGTAAGCCAATAATTCAGATGGTGTTCCTTTTCATCGCATCACTCATTGATCTCAGGTTTTCCTCTGCCTCTTTTATTACCTTGTTTGATTGTCTTTCACGTTTATTTGAGGTCAGCCTGGTTGTCTTCAAGATCACTGATATGAGTCTCAGCCTCATCAAGTCTATTCGTGATATCAGCTACCATGCACACAGCCTCTGCTCTTTCCCCTGTTAACTCCTGTACTTCCCTCTGATGCTTGATCCTCATTCCCTCTATTGTGGACTCCATCCCTTCTATTGTGGCATTCATCCCCTCTATCATTGCATCCTTTGTCTGTGCAGCTTCCTTCATGTCTTTTATTTCTCCTATCAATCTTCTAATAATTTCTTTTTGGGTCAGATCCATATCAGATTCTTCTATGAGTATAATGAGATCTGTTGCTGTGGTTCGTCTTGCTTGTTTACTTATTATTGATGTGGTATTCTGTTGTTTGCGTGATGCCTTTGAAGAGGTTGGTGCCATGTTCTTTAGTTACCAGAGGCCCTTGTGTACTTTCAAAGTGATTGGTGTTGGGACGCTCAGGACTCACACTAGAGAATGCAGGTGGTGGCCTGCCAGGCAGTACAAGATCCGCGCCACCTAGCTAGGGGCAGTGCATGACTCAAGAGACCTGACTCCCTCGTTTGGGAAGGTGGCATGAGGCCAGTAAGACAGTGCTTGGCTCAAGGGGTCAGGCTTCCAAGTTAAGGAAGACAGGAGGAGGACCGCAGTGCAGAGTCAGACTCAAGAGTGGCTCATGAGGGGGGGGAGAAAGGAAAAAGGGAGAAAAAGAAAAGTAATAAAAGAAAAAAGGTAACAGAAAAAGAAAGAGAAAAAATAATAATAGTACCACTAGGCACAGTTGGACTGATATGAATTCCCACGTAGCAGATCAAGTGCCTTAAGAGAGCGACATGTGTTCACGCATACAGGTTCAGTCCAATTTCCAGCGCCAATCCAGACCTGCTACAACAGGGCAGCAGGCCGGCAGAGAGGACAAAAAACAAACAAAAAAGAAGAACCCCCCCAAAAAAACAATAACAAACAAACAAAAAGGAACCAGGAGAGAAACGGAGAGAAAAAAGATAAAAGAGAAAAAAGAGAGGGAAAAAAAGAAAAAAGAAAAAGAGTAAAGAAAAAAATGGGAGAAAAAAGGGAGGGTGGGTGGCACAGAGCTGGTCGGGTCCGAGTCCAGCCCTTACACGTTTAGCCACAAACCGATTGCCGGGGCCAACACAGACCTGCTGAATCAGAGTGGCACACAGTGTAAAAGAAAGGGAAGGAAAGGGAATGGTGCGAAGCTGTTCCGGTCTGATATCCAACCCTTACACGTTCATTTACAGTCCGATCACCCGTGCCAGAATGGGCCCGCTATTCCAGAACAGCATGCAGAGTAAACGGAGGGAGAAGGGGCGGGGAAAATGGCACCAAGTTGGCCAGGTCTGAATTCCAGTCCCTCTGCGTTCAGCACAGTCCGATTGCCTGTGCTGACACAAACCTGCTGTACTATAGCAGCCCGCAGGGTGGGTGGGTGGGAGAAGGGAAGA